>VZTE01002697.1:641956-739456 GCA_013397775.1 Eulacestoma nigropectus
TCCCCTCGTGTGCAGGTCCCCCACTTGTCTTTTTTTTTTTTTTTTTTTTTTTTTAACTTGCTTAAAAAAAGAGTTACTTGCAGGTTAGATAAAGCTCACACAAAGTTTAAGAGGAGATTGAAATCTGGCTATCCAAACTGCGTTCTGCAGGCTAGTTCTCTTTGGCTTGGGAAGGTATGTCACATCACATAGCATGAAAAGGTTTTCTTGCCATCTGGCTCCTGAATAAACTGCTTTCCTATGACCTAGCGTCCGTTTGTCAAGAAGTTTGATAGTCTGGTTTCAGTTAAAACCTGTTTTCATTTTCTAATTTTTCTTCACGTTGTCTCTGATTTTGCATGACTGGGCCTTGTCTGGCGATGCTCTTTGGAAAGTCTGATAAAATCCATGCCAGCTATTTTTTTACCATGTGAAATCAAAAGAGAAGAAAACCATCATTATAAAAAACAACCGAACTAAAATCAGAATGTAATTTAGATGCAGCAGGATGTTGGAAATTTGTATGTATATACTATGTACTGTTAAAAATACACCCACATTTGAGACTGTAAAGAAAGAAAACAGAGCTGAATGACTGAAATTCACCTCTCTGTAGATGCCATAGCCAAACTAATGAAGTTCTAAAGCCTTTTATGAAGCAAAATTTATTGTATAAAATTTTTTTCTGTTGAAATATCATTAATAACCATCATGACACTTACAAAAGGAACCCCCTTCCTGTAACACAATATCTGCAATAGTGTTCATATATTATAATGTAGGACTGAAAGGGAATTTGGACTATTACAGATTGGAAAACGCACAAAATGAAGACCAATGCATGGGAAATACATCAAAAAGGATGTACAAAGGAAATTTCTCCACAGATAGAAAACATTAAGATTATAAAATGACTTGTCTCCTTATTGTGGCAGTAAACATGAAGACTTTCAAAGCAAAAACATTAGCACCTATTTAAACATCGGAATTTTTAAAAACTGCACTAGAAAAAACCAATTAACAAGGTAATCCTTTTACAACACGTAGTCTCTCACAAATAAACAACACATGCTTTCTGAAAAGCAGGAAATAGAAGAAATCATGGCATAAAAAGGAAATAAAAATTGTTCAAAATGATAATGTCTCTTCATAGGTGGGAACTAAGAAAGAAACACAATAAAATATTCTGCAACGGAGACTTCACATTTCATTCATCGATAAACAAATTTCACAATGGGAAATTATGATATTCACAGCCAGTGGTATTCTGACTTAGATTTAGCCCTTTTCAAGTCAAAAGAGCAACTTGGGATGACTAAGACTCAATTCAGTGTTAGAATGCAGCCATGGTTTGGCCTGCTCAAAACTACCCTAAAGAAACATGGCTTTGAAGATGGTCTCTTCCAGTCAGTACAAACACTTGTTAAAATTCATTTACTCTCCTCAGTTCTATTTGCCTCAGGACTTGATTTCTTCAGACCTCATACACGCTCATTTCACTTAAGAGATGGACTTAATGATCCTTGTGGATCTCTTCCAACTAAAAATATTCTACAGCTCCTACCTCTAACTTCTGATTACTTTTTCTTTATCTTCATACCTTACCTGGAAACAAATCCTTAAGGATGTGAAGTTTGCCAAAATTTCTTGAGTCGGCTTCTTTCTTTTTTGTGGTGATTTTCTAGATTTTTACCTCAGACATGATATTAAGAAGGTCAAGTTTGGTCTTCTTGAGCTTGGCTGAAGGACAATGGAAAAATACAGAAGGCAAAGAAACCCTTTGGAATCCACAAATTCAAGACTGTATCTCTTCAGGCAAAGTTGGGCTGTGGAATCCATGTTATGATTTTGGGATGGTTAGGGGCAAGCTTCACACAACAATAAAACTGAAATCTTTTGAACTGTCACTCAGGCTTTAGGTTCTGGTTTATAACAAAACCACAGCTTCACAAAATTACTTTTTTTTCCCTCTTAGTCATGAACAACAGAATATTTTTCATGACTTTTCTTATCTCTAAACTGTAGCTGGCAGAGCCAAATTTGATCTTGAATAAAAAGGGGCTTCTAAACATCTGCATGTCAATATGAATACCTAACAAACATCCACCAGATCTGAAAATGGGTTTTAAATCCTTCTTTGGTGAAGATGGCTTAAGTAGTACCTAATTTAGGTTCTAGCTTTTCCACTTAGAGACTTCACTGTATGGAATCACTCACAAGCCACCTCCACTAGTAAATCTGTTCAGTTGACACTGGCAAAGCCTACTCCAGTTAAAATAAACCTCCAAGGCATAACTTTTGGCCTGAAGTGAAACTTGCAGTACACTGTATTTTACACTACTTAGAAGCAGATTTCCTAGGTGCATTTGAAAAAAACTGCCCATAGTTTTTACCTAATGAAGATATTAGCATCTTCAGTTCCACTCACAGCTTGAAAATATTCATGAACAAAGCAGGCCATATTCTCTCTACTTCTTTTGCTGTATTTAATACAGAAAAAAATATATTGAGCATCAGTGATCTACTTCTTTAATTTAAAATGCAGTATTTAGGGTTGCACTCTGATGAATGGGGAGGAAACTGTCCTTTGCCTTGCTCCTAGACTGACTGAAAGGCAGTAAAACTTACAGTATGTGGGTACTCTCAAAAGTGAGGGCCCCTCTTACACGCCAGTGTTATTCAGGAACTGTTTAACTACATGCAACTGGAATAACCAAACAGTCTAAAGGGACTCTCCATAAGGTAAATCTGGCCAAACATACAGAAAAAGTAATAAAATATTAACAAGTTTTTAAATCAAATTTTATTATATGTGATTGGACTTTATTCTATTAATAAGTAGCCTGTTCTCTTGCCCCTTTTAAACAGACCTACTCACTAAAACAAAATGCATTTCTGTCTTGAGTGCATATTAGTAAATAGTACATTCCCCTTTTTTCTCATGTACTTTGGTCACAAGTGAAAGCGCTACTACGACCACATTTATATCCTTAAATTATGGAAACTGTTATACTAATTGTTATACATACATGGTTACATACATACATGATAAATAACTAAAATCACTGGGTATCGGTGTCTCACTGTGGTGATTGCATTACCAGTTCCCTCAAGTTGTCCTTCAAATTCTCTTAAAACTGGGCCAGGTATCACATTATCAATTACACTAATAGTTTATTTTTCAGAATTTTTCCTCTGAAATGCACAAACTAACTAGAAATTTCCTTAGATTTACGGAAATAATGCAGCCCTCATGCCTACAGAATGATCCCAGACTTGAACACTGATCATCTTTTATCTACAAAACTGTCTATGAGGGCACCTACTTCCACCCAGCTCAGCAATAGTACATTCATGCACAGAACTTTGGCCATAAATGTCAAATTAAATGCCTTGCACACACTTTCAAAGATATGACTTTTAATTTGTGTCTAATAACACAAACAGGTTCCACAGCAAACATTTTTGTCAGTTTTTGACAAGGATATTTATCTATTGTCCTCTAAAAAACTTATATTTTCTAATAGAAAATCACTTAAAATGTTTCTTTCTTTGGAAGTAACCATCACTGCTACTTATCTTATGCTTTGCAGGAAAAAAGAGAAAGAAAGCAGCTTTTTATTCTTTCGTATATCCTCGTAAGAGAAGGAATACATGAAAACTGAAAGCTAGTCTGTAACAGGTACCCTGCTGAGAAACTTCCTATCCTGCATCTCCATTCTATACACTAACAAACACTAATTTTGCTGGAAAAAAAAAAATGGGGTTTGTATATGCAGATAGGGGGCTTAAAAATCAGCAAGAGCACTTCCAGTTTCACTCTTTGAAATCTGGGTACCAGATGAGCCACTTAGGTTCAGAAACAACATTCAGTTTATCCTTCAGACTTGTGAATGCTATTTCTTCCAGGGAGACTACTACACTGCAAGAGCAAGCCACAGTATTTAGTTGTTGTTCAACTTCCTATGTTTAATGGTGGTATAAAAAAGAAAGCAAGACTAGAGAAAAATAAGACTTCTACTAAGCTGTTATTGTCCCCTCTGGTTTGCTTCCAGGCCCCTCAATTTCAATCCATGTTGTTCTATTTTGAGGATGTTTTCAGATGCATTGAAGTGCACTTCGACAGATCCTTGAAGCACAACATGGATTGAAATGAAGTTGCCTGAAGATATTAGTAATAGAAATCTCTGACACAGAACTGCACATTGAGAAATTGCTTGATACTTATTAGAAAGCATCATGATAATACAGCACTGCTAATACAGAGCTCTATGAGAGCTTAATAAAATTTTGTTAAAAGAATTTGCAAATGAAGCAGCAGGTTTGGGAAAGAAGGAAGGGACATTCATAAAAGACATTCATAAATACATACTTAATAGGCAGCAGCCTGTCCCTCAAACTCCCCAAAATAAAGCAAAAAACAACCCCTAAGTGAACATTTACGTCATCATTTACAGATTTACAGTTAACTGTCCCCCCATCCTTCACCTCTTCCCACGATATTCAGAAAGAGAAAAGCAGGTGCAACTGTAAAACATTAAAATATTACTTTACCTATTTTAGCATCCAAATTCCAGAGAAATTGGTTGCAGAAAAAAAAAATTGAAAAGCATTCTATAAATGTTTTTGCTTCTAGATGAGGATTTCATAAGTAAGATTTCGAACAAAAATGCTTTTAATAGCTAGCTCATTAATTCCTCCCTACTAAGGAAGTTTTTAATGGAAGTACAGACAGACTTTCAACTATCATGGAGCAAACAGTGACACCTCACTAAACCTGGCAAGTATTTTAATTACTTATGGGATGACATTTTAAAGAAGAAGGAGATTCTATCACTTATGGTCCCAATCTAACTGGTAGTAAATTTCCCTTCCCCTCAGTAGATGTTCTTCTCAGTAGAGATGGCAGCAAAATGAGGAACACTTACTGCTCTAGCTTCCAGTTCTTGAGCATGGATGCCCTGATCTACACAAGACAACACAGCATAAACACGGATTCACGAGTGCTAATAAAATTCACACCTGCGTGGCTTTCATCTCTGGCAGATTCTTGCAGTGGCATAATTAGCTGTAGCAGACCAAGTCCTTCCTCCTGTTTACATGTATTATCTAGATCAGCAGTAGTAGCAATTCAGTTTTGCTGGGCAGATACTGTCCATTAATGAACAGGATTTAGAAAGAAATACTTAAAGTAGGCTTTTTGTGGACAATTTCCCGTAGAAGGTAAAGAGTCAAAATCACAGGATGCCCTGTGGTATATGGTATTGCATGTATGGGAGAATGACAGACAGACAGAGGATGTAACTGCTTGCAGGCACTGGCTATTTAGTGGTTCTACAAAGCTTTATTAACACAGCCCAAATGAGATTGCTGCTCATTCCCTGCTCCTAACTTAAGCTAAATTCTATTATATTACAAGAAATATGTAATGTTATTTTGTATGTGGACAAACAGCAATGAATCAGCTCAGCCGCCCACTGTTGGTATCTGAAATGTTGAAGGCTGTTTGAGAGGTCCACTTGGGTCAGACAGGCCAGAGGAGGCACTGGACACCATGCCCTCCTGGAGAGTCAGTGGAGATTGGAGGGCAGCTCAAATCCAAGCATTTGAGCTGCGTGTGAGCAGCCCAGCCAGGTGCCCGTATCTATGAGGTTAGCACAACTCTAATTGTGACCAATTTTTAGAATCCAGGTGATGGTTGCAAGGATTAACGTACTGTCTTATTTCCACAGACTGTTTGAGCAGGCACATTTTTTACATTCAAATTGCTCTACACAAATCTCACAATATGTTTAAATGAAGAACAGGAATTCTAATTCGCCATATCTACAAGCTATAGTAAATGGCATGAAGTCTTAAAATAAATACTCTACCTTTAAAAACATTTTGCTATTTCTTTAGAAATCTTCCGTTCACAGAAATTCCTGCCTATGATGAGTGGAATCTCTTAGCTTGATCCATGATGTGCTATACTATATGCTAAAAGTTATTTTAAAAATTAGTACTCTTTTGAGTCTTTTACAACAGAAAGCTTTGTTAACACATTCAGAACTACACTGTTCTTCCTTGGGAGTTAGGATAGTGTGATTCCTCAGCCATGGATATGGGAACTATCCAAAACTGGATAGTTCTGTAAAGACTAAAAAAGTGCCATGTTCACAACTCTGGGAAGTTTCAAACGCGGAAGACATTTTTGGAAGACAGAACAACTGGTGTCCATCAGAAGGTCATGGCCAGAAGTTGCAAACTGGGAAGAAAATATGACTGTTAGGAGTCATATGACTGTGGTAAGTAATAGAGAGGGAAGGGGCTGAAAAAGTAAAGCAAGTCCTAAAGTAACTGTGTAAAAATAAGCTAGAATGTGAGATAATGGTGAGAACAAAGAGGAAGAAGAAATGGACTGGAGGAGTAGGAAGAAAGTAAAGGAGAAAGGCTGGCGAAACTATTAACAGCAGGGAGAACATTCAATCAGGAGGACAGGAATAGGAAAAAAAAGAGAGAAAGTCTAAAGAAAAAGTTAAATGAATGAAAACAGAACAGGTGAAAGGAGTAAGTAATGAACAGGCAGAAATGACAGAGGTAAGAGGAGATATGAAGACAGCCCTGACAGAAAAGAAAGACTACAGTGAAAAAAAAAAAAGGCAGAGAAACAATTGAGGGAGGAGCCTTAAGGAGGAATGCAACACATATGTCAAGTGATCTGGGTTCCATGACAGAAAGGTGTGACCACTTTATGTGAGCTCACTACTTGGTTAAAAAAAAAAAAGGAAAAAAAAGAAAAAGAAAAAAAAAAACAATAAGAGCAATATGAGCAATACCTATCATAAGAATCTAAATTTAATTTGATTTGTTAATTAGTTTTTCCACTAGAAGCCTAAGAAATCCTGTCAAGAGAGTTTTTATTGGTAAAAATAAGAACTTTCAGATGCAAACTTGCCTGGTTTTGCCTAATTTGTTAAAAGCTTCCATTCAATAAACAAAATACAAGCCAACTTTGAGAAAGGAATTCGTTTCTCCAAACAAAAAACTACAGACATTCAACAGCTACAAGTAAAATGGTAAGGCCTTTTGTCTTAAAGACCAGAAATGCAACAGAAACAAAATATAATAAAAAATGAAAATCCAGGTACAGGAATTATGTATTTCATACTGAATAATTATTTCTGTACTGCCCGTAAATCCTCTCTGGTAAGCTGTGCATCTAAAACTCATCGAACTGCCAAGGGGTAAACGCAGCTCCATCCATCACACAGCCACTTGACAAATACATTCCATAATAGAAGTTTATTTTTATGGGAGGCTGAATCAAGGACTTTCCCATGCATACAAAAACTTGTCAAAATTATTTATGAGTCTTGCTGAGACACACAATATGTCATATCAAACTCCTATTTTCCTTCCAAGCACAGACTGTCAATATCTCTGCTGCTATCAATAATGTGGAACACCGCTGCTATAGGCCCTCAGGATTCTGAGGTCATTTGCCCATCCTAGGCTGCTGCCAGACGCTGTCTCTAGCTGCAATGCAGTGAGGAGAGGTGTATTTACAGCCTCTATGAGGTCTAGTTAAGGTAAGCACTGGGGACTGCAATCAAAGGCTTTGCCAACATAAAGTAAAATGGAAACATATGTTTGAAATATTACAGTTGATTATAACTAGAGTTATGAAAATAATGAAAAAAATTGCAGTGGACTAAATTAGAAAATCCAAAAGCTTACCAGCATTTTCTGGCATAATTAAACAAATAATCACTTCTGACGAGTATGTTTGCACCTTTCTGAAACTATGCTAAGGAAAATCCTCACACAACAAGGCTATTAATATCCTTTCTGACCAGAAAGTTACTTGAAAATCTCATGAACTTTAATAATAAGGAAGCGAAACTCCTGAAACAGAGCTTTTTTAATACAACCTGTTTTATTTGCAAAAGAACATAAGAAGTCTTAAAGAAAATACCAACATATTTGCTAATGGGCCCAAGCACTCTGTGCAAAAAGCATTTAGCTTTCTGAAGGCCATAGCCCTAAACGTTGTTTAGCCATATTAATTAATATTTCAGCAATATTAGTTTTTCTGCTGGTTGTTCCACAAACACTACACGATCACAGTGTCTCCTGTCTGAGATGTGGCTGAACTTGACATCAATATTTCGAACCTTTCTGGTACCACTCCTTTTGCCTCTCCTGCTGTCACCAGCTTGGCAGGAATGTCTCTGCTAATCTACCTGGCTACCCTGAGCCAGCTCTGCCTGCAGCTGCTCAGGTACCTCGATGCAGCAGTCCTCTTCCCAGGATCATGATGCAGAAATACCCACAGTGGCCCTCAGAGCTGGCGCGTGTCTCACAGGGCTTCTGTGCTTGGGATACAGGCTGCTCACCTGTGACACACTCCTGCCTTGTCGCCGAGGCACGCCTCACCATGGGAACCCTTCCACATCATGCAGAGAAACACTGAGTGGGCCTTCCTTGCAACAGCTGAAGGAGACTTAATTTTTTCTCTAGTTAAAACTCTCCACAGTGCAATAAGCGACATTATTACAGCAAATCTAAAAACTTAGCTCACTGTGCTTGAACAGATAGCTACGACTACTTGACCAAACATATAGACAAGAAAAGAACTCGTTTCTAGGCTGTGCAACAGATCTCACCTTTTGACGGATTTGCTCTGCAGTTCATCTACTAAATGTTTATGGGCATAAAGAAGAAAGGGAGATTCACAAGGCACATGGCAGGAGGTTCTCCCCTCAAAGGAAAAGTTAGAGGTTCATCTCAGCCCAATAGCTGCTGGATGTGAAAGACTGACATTTGGGAAGTCACTGAGCCTCTGAATCCTTTTAATTTTTAGCTGCCCATCCATGAATGATAGCACGCTCCAGGGATAAACTATCCAAATCTGAGAGAAAGAATTTCTTCAATGAAAGCTCACAGTGGGAGATTTATTTAGCTATCCCCTCAGACTCAACCATTATGGTAGAGGAGATCATACTGACACTGGAATTAGCTTTGAAGGAGCTGTCTTGGGTATTGGAAAGAGTGTGGTGACAGAAGCATACAAATCTGCGGAAAATTCACACTGCAAAGACAGAGGTACAGTACTGCCAGGATTACACTGCTTCCAGTACTGCACACAGGACAGCAAAAAGTGCTGACACCAAGAGTTACTTCTGTAAAGCCTCAGTGTCTTCAGCAGCAAATATCCAAATATCCACCCAATGGCAGCATTGTCCCATTTATTGAAGTTGGTTTTAGAGCAGGTGGTTGGGAAAGTGCATAAGGCACTAGGCATACACGTAAAAACTTACAGGTTCACTCTCATCAGTGCCATATATACTTTAAATTTTATTTTCCAAAAGATATGGTAACTGCTGTGATTGGTACAGATGGAAAGAAGAGCATCCCCAGATGAGTTCCTTTACTGTTTGATTGGCTGACACCTCCCACGCACTCAGTTAACCTACTGCAGGGTCAGTTTACGGATCTTGAGAACCTATATGTAGCCTGGAAAAGTTTTCGGGATGAGGTCTATAGGGTGGACCAATGCTTCTTACAGGATTGCACAATGCCTGCCCCAGGAAATCAGAGACTATTAAATTCTACCATCTCACAAACACCAACCTCTATAAGTGCTAGCATAAAACCTTGCTAAAATAATAATAAATAATGAGGAGAAAGACAATAATTTGATTGTCAAATTAGAGCTAACCTTACAGAAAATACTACAAAAAAAGGATTTCTCATAATTTTTAATTGTTCCACTAGAATAGGTTTGCATTATTGTCTTCAATTTTTGTCTGCCCAGGGAGAATTTAGAGAAGGCTGTTTACAGCCAAGGAAAAAAATAAAAGCACTGGAAGCCCATGTGAACATATCCAAGTTTGTCCAGAAGATGCATTTCCAGTACTTAAAAACCCTCCACTTTCTTACAGCATAAGGGCAACAGAGCTATTTAACAATTTTTGTTAGTGGTTTAAAACTGTCAGGAATCTGAGGTCTTTTTAGTGGTATACTTTCCACATGACGTAGGTGCAACTCATTTTGTCCCTAACAGAAGCCATCATGCCTATTACTCTTTGAACACTGCACTGCAAATGTACCTTTTAGAAGAAGAACAATATAATCCTATTGATTTTCCTCAGCCCTAAAATGTAATAATTTGAGGTTATTTTCAGGCAACAGTAAGGCTTTATGACCTAACAGCTGATCACTTTTTCATACTTCACCACCGACGTGTATTACTAAACCCAGAATCCCAGCTTCTGTTAAAGGATAAACACAATTACCATTTAAGTTTAATGTCCTTGTGATAAATCATATGCTGCTAATAAAGTGCTGTACTTACTGTACCACTCTTATCTTCTGAGACAGGGAAGATGGTGCCAAAAGTGACTGAACAGGCAAGGAAGAGCAACCACTGTATTTTATACTTCGGGAGACAGCAGTAACTGATGCACAGCAAATGTCCTTTTACTCACAACCATTTTGTAATATTACAAGAAGGAGACAAGTCAAAGATTAAAAGATGAACAGCCTGAATCACCAATGACTTGCATCCTGAGTAGCCATTTAACAATTGTGCAAAATAAAACAGTAACATTCTGACTAGCAGCAATTTACACTCTCTTTTCACGGGTTTTAATGACTGCACTAGAATGGGGAGGAAGAGGAACTACCTTGCTGCATTCCAGCAAAAGGCAAGACATTTTTAATAGCACTACAGGTATAAACTTTTAGAGTGTGTGATAGTTATAAGCATTAGTTTTCACCTCCTGTCCTTTGTTCTCTTCTTTAGAAGTACATGATGGAAATTAGATGGTTTGGCCTCTTCCCTGCACTGGTCATGTTTTTTTGCTAGTAAAAAGAACTACTCCATTTCAGTCACCCTTGGAAGAATTTCTAGGAAGGAAAGACAGAAGTTGCTCTATGGCAGCTGTTCTTTTCCCTCACCAAAGATGTGTTTCACTCCTGCAATGTTCTTAAGCAAACATTTTCCTTCTCTTTCTGTCAAACTAAGGAACTTTGTTAGCAACACCGTAGGACAGGAGATAACTACAGAGCTCTCTAATTGTTAAGCTCTTGCAAGGGCTGAGCCTGATCATTCACTGAATTGTTGAGTTGATGGGATTCGTGTAGCTGGTTATAAATTGATAATCTAAATTAATTCATTCAAGCAGAAATCGATTTTGTAACTCCTTGAGAGCTTGTAATAATGCTTACCTCCTACCGTTAGCTGCATTCTCCGTTTCATAAAGCTGGTCGGAAACAGCTGGATTCAGGTGACCTGCTAGCTCATTAAATCTGTTACATGTTCCTTCTGGTAAATGATATTAAGCTGAAATGTCCTTGCGTTGATTTTTTTTCCTTTAATTTTATGACAGAAATAATCTAATTTGTAACACAAAATAACAATCTCCTTGGATTACTTTGCCTTGTTAAAATATTTTATGCATTTTTCATTTACACGAAGGTAATGGAAAAACACTTAAACTATCTGTTATTTAAACCACAAGAGATATGTTACTGAGAGTCTGATAGCTGCAAAAATGATTGCCTCTTCATAGTCTTTGCTTTATATCTGTAATAAAAGGCGGACAATTCAATTCATCGGTAAGTAAATAAAGTACGATAGTTTTTATTTTATTTGCTCTCCATTGCAAGAACTAAAATCAGATTGCTTTTTGAATTCATTTAAAAATTGGCTCATTACTTTCCTTTTTTAGTTCTAATGCAAAATGTTCGGTGTCTACTTTGAATGCTATACCTTTTTTAAGATATAAAGTAAATATTACCTAATTCTGAATGTCAGATTAAAAGCATAATTTTTTTTCATTGACTTCTCTATAATTACTTAAATATTGGTGTCAGGACTGTCAATAAGAAGTGCTGAATAACTGAATCTGAGCACCTCAGTATGGATCTGATACAAAGCATAAACACTTATTTCTCAGAATCTGATGACTTCTAACTACCAACTTTTATGACAAGCATAGAACAAGTGTCAAAAATTACACTGCTGGAATGTGCTCCAAGGCAAAAAATACATGCTTGCCACAAGATAAAGCCCAAATTCTACCAAGTCCAGTGCAGAAACAACACCTGTTAGGGAATGGGAAAATGTGATACTGCTCTCCTATACAGTCCATACTTCACTCATGTAAAAGGATCAAGCAAACCTTAATCGAAAGGCTTAAATGTGCCCTTGAACGTTCCAGTTTGCCATTTCCAGCAGACGTCACTATAGAGCAAGGATTCATGCAGGCTGAAAAAATGGCAACACTATCCAAAGGAATTACGATAAAAACATTTAAGAAGGCTTAGCTATTAAGATAATAGTAGCTAAAATCAGAATTATTAGCTTATTAAAATTAAAGATCCATACAAAGATAAACCATCCTTTTAATTATCAGAAAGAAAAAGCGGTATTGATTTCAAGCTTCTGGCAATAACAAAGCACAGAAAAGCATAATACATACAAAATATGCCTGTCTTTCGGGATGCATGAAAATCACAACCATAACACTAAGAAACGCATGTGCATAAAACCTCACGTATCATGTTTTCTAACATAAACCCACATATGATAGATATTAATGCAGTGAGCATACAGCCATATATACCACTACCCATAAAGAAGCAACTGCTTTTTCAGTCATATATTTTTCCACATTTATTATCACCCAGCAGCCTTTACTCATTCCCCAAATCCTAGTATTTACCTGCACATAGAATCATCAAAATTCTGTCCAATAGCATTTATTCAATAACAGAAAAATCAGCATACAATAACAGTGTAAGGTGATGGTAGCTTTCAGAAACATAGTGAATGTATTATGGGCTCTAACATGCTGATGAAATATCTAATATTCTTTTCCCATTTAAAAAAAATAACGGAAAATAATTCTTCCCACCCAGTATTTTTGTTGTAACATTTACTGCCTTAAGAATTAAAACTGTGAAGTCCATTTTGTGCCGTGGCTTTCAATCCTGACTGGCTGGAGTTTGTCTGAAAGACAAATGCTACTCAAGGTAGTGCAAGGCTAAATGTTGTAGGCAAGTCTCTGGGAAGACTTGTCTCTGAGACATAAATTCTAATGACAAAAGGCACATAAAGGGAATTTTTTCACAATACCATACCTCAAACAATGTGTCCTGTTTCCTCTGTGAGCTTGGGTAATTTGTCTGGCCTACAGAGAAGCATCAGGGTGAAGTTTTTCCCAATTTTCTCTAATGCTTGTGATCTGATATTTGCATAAGATAGGATGAAACCTTCTCCATGCATGATACAGACTGGAGAGTGTAAAGCAACACAGAACATTGCCTTCCAAGAATACTAGGGGACAATGAGGGAATGAAGAAACCTCTTTTCCGTTGTCCCTCCTCATGAGCGTTGGTTCAATGGCCATTGGCTCTGGAGTCTTTATTCTGTAAAAGGGAGCACCTGTATGTACAGCAACTACTTAGAAACATTTTTACCACTTTTCTTGAAGCAACAATGCAGAAATTGAGCAGGAAAAGCCGTTCATCAGACTGCTTCTATGGATATTTCCACTGGCTAACTTGGGGGTCCTTGAGAAGTGTTCTGGTGACTGAGAGAGGAGACTGGAGGTTCTGGGGGGCTGACAGCCGACTCCCAAGTTGAGAACTCAGCATCTGAACTAGGTGATTGAGTTACTTTCTGGAGCTTGAGAATTTTTTGGTGTGCATCTTTGTTAATTTTGTTTGCAAACTTTCCTTAATGACTAATGAGTCTCATACTGCTATGGCTCATCCTCATGGTGCACTCCCAAACAGGTGCCTCTAAGTGCCAAAAGGGCATTGAAGTCAGGCTGGTTAAAAGATTTGTACACATTACTGCTCTGGAGGGGGCGGGGGGGGAAGCTCTGTAGTATTCCTCTTGGCTTAGAGAGTAAACTAAGGCACACTGCTTGGACCTGGACTTATGCACACTCTGTTGGATACAAAATACTCTTAGGTGAAGAACAGATCCCATGACTTTTGAGATGAAATAAGAGTGGAGGAAAAGCTTACCAAATGAATGAGCTGTTTTGCTCTGCAACGGAAGGACTCCTAATGGAAAAGGAGGAACTCCAATTGAAAGAGAGGAGCGCCTTGGGCACTGATTCCCACTGATGCTGTTTCACCAGTGGTGTCGACATTGTAACCTACTGTTGTAGGTTAGTGTAAACATAACCCATGCACAAACACAAATTATACCAAACAGCAAAGGTGTGAAGATGGAGAACATTACACTGCACCAGACAGAACAGTCTTAGCAATTCTCCTACAATCATTTTCTACCTTCAAAATAGTAGTTTTGGATAGTTCTTGGATAGTTCACACTCTTCTCCCAGTTATATTGTACTGTATCAGTCATAGCCAGGAATAACCACATGTTATTACCCAAGTAAAGTCAATCATTTATGAGTTCAACAGATTACATCAGTTGAACCTCTCTTAGTTTTAAAAGGATAACCAATGACTGAATTGCTTCTGGCAATACAAACTGTCTCAATACAAAACCCAGCAATTTAAGAAAAAACAAAAATCACCCAGCAAAGTCCCGGGTCCAATGCTAATACGTATGTATGGGAAAATGTGTCTAGACATGTATAAGCATCTTTAAAATCTTGATTAGAAATTGTTTATTCATTATACTTTCTATTAATGAAATGTTACCAGCAGAATAGCACACCTGAGGATGCATGGCTTTCTTTCTCTTGGTGTTACATTGCTGCAGAAGATTGCAAAAGGAAAATACTAGACCAGACTAGAGAATCCTGTCATGACCAAAAGTGAAAATATTTTTTAAAAATCCACGCTCAGCAACTCCCTACTTTGCTTCTTAGCACAACCTCTCTTCACGATACTTGGAAATGGAGCACCACACAGACATCAGGACATCAGTTGCTGCCACACCCTTCCTGTTGCTAATCTGTGTTTTTAAATTTAATTTCTTTTATGGTGGCTTTTCCACTGTTTAATTAGGCCACAGGGAGTAAAGAGAAGCAGTCTCACCGTCCCTTCAGAGTTTATTTCACAGACTGTTCCCTTCAAGGTTTTTATTTCTGTCACCAAAAGCAGACATCCTCATATTGCTTAAACACAGAAAATGATTAATACAATGAGATTGTTATGCTCCTAGCTAAAATGGCCTTCTTTGTAATGTGAGCTACAACAGCTTGAAAAGATGGGCGCTGACACTACACTACAGCTGACAGTTTTTCTTTTTTTAGGTGTACTATTATTGGGATCTGTAATTCTGTGTGACCCATAATAATAATCCCACCATTCTCCTCATATTAATATCATAAATTCTGCAGACATAGATGATATTATCATATATCAAATATGACCATAAAACCAATGTGATCTTAACACCTTTGGATTTATCTCGAAAAGAAAAATACTAGATAAAATCATTTATGCTGATATCACCAAGTCTTTACTAGGTTACAGTAACATGGTAAGATTATAATATATATTTAGGAGGATAGTCAGTTTTGACAGCTTTATTAATCTGTTCCTTGAGTTAAACTTCTGGATAGTTAATTTGTATGTTATTTAACAGTCAATGTTTTCCATTCTGTGTCCCTGGCCATGAGCTTGAAATTCCCCAAAAGCTGTATTTGGTATAGCACATACATAAATAGCCTTGTTTAAAGGAGCACTAGTCAAATAATAATATTTTACAATATTTAAGTGAGACCTGCTAGTGCCACTGCAGTTTAAGGTCTCTGAGCTAATTCAAACACATTGTGGGTTAAAATGGCATGCTCCGCTTTGGAGTGATTTACAATGAAACCCACGACACACAAATATCAAATTGACTTAATACTGGTTTCGAGTTTTGTATCTCTGAGACCACTTATACGTCCCAGTAACGAGATCGCAGTGGAGGATTCTGGAACACTTAGAAGACTGAAGCAAAAGCTGAATTTAAAATACTGAAACCTTCAATTTGCCACCTCCTTCTTCCCACCTCTGCTCTCATCAGAATTAGAATTTCCAGACAGAATGTACCACGTGATTGTATGTTTGGACAACTGATATAATAACAATAAAAAAAAGAGGGAGCATAAAAATGGCTGAGGTGCTGAGGCTGCCAAAGAAACTGTGCCACATGCAAACATGATTATCCTTGTTTTAAGTAAAAATCTTAAGTCAAATTTGCTTCAGCACAAAGGAACTATCCAGGGGCCTATACACCACTTATGCCTTCAGTCAAGAGCACCATGGCAGCAGAAGTGCTGTACTCCTACTAAGTAATGACGGAACAGTATTTGCGAGGAATTTTTACAAGGCACATAAACCTACATGCTATGAAATCCCCTTTTACAAATATGCTCTGCAAAGCACCAAACAGGCAGGCTAAAGCAAATAGGCTTGTCGGGGGAAAAAGGAGGCAGAAGCAGAACAAAAGAAAGCAACAATGAACAGCACAGCTTCAGAAATACAGATCAAAAGGTGCTTTATTGCTACCGGGGAGAGGATTTTTTCATTGCAGTATTCAGGCCCTAGCTTCAGCTACTTGTTTTGTATGTTGTTGGCATGAAACTCTGCCCTCAAAGATCACATCTCTGTGAGAAATTACTTTTTTTTTTTTCAAATGTCCACATCTCATAAAAAGCAACACATGATGGAATTTCAGCAACATAGCTGCCATTAGGAACCAAATTTCTTTATGAGGTGCACAGGCATTTCAAGACGATAAACAAGTTTTCCCTCACTGAGTAGTCATTAAAAGACCAGCGCCACAGTTGAACTGCTAAAAAAGCAAAAAGCAGATGGGAATAAGCAGGGAGTAAGCACAGCCTCGGCTCTGCCTTTACAACTGTTGTTAGAAATGGGTAGAGAAAGGGGCAATGGTTGTTACAATCGAGAAGAGTCATTCTTCTTAAACGTGTCTTCAACACTACAGTGCTACCAATCATTGCAATCTTTTCACAACTCGTGTTAGCTCAGATATTTGAGCGTTTCGTGTCCCAAGTTTCTAGACTCAGATACTTAAGTAAGAACAGTTACTCGTTTTCATTTTTGAAGGAAGAGAGAAATTCAGTGACGTTAAATGCAAGTAACAGAGGTTAGCAATTACCACCCGGACCAGCTATGCAGCAAGATGCAAGCTGGCAATACCAACACTCTTTTTGCCTTCACTGTAACCAGAGGGTTCTAGGAGAACTCTTGTTTTGGGCAGACAATTTCCCCATACAACCCAGACTTGCAGCTGTGGCTATATGCCACAATCTACTCCTCAATATACAAATTTCCTTTGACACAGATGACTATAATGGCTTTTTCTTTGTAGCTTTATAGTATATTGTGTAATTAATTCAGGAATTAAAGCTGTCTAAATGCATTCAGACACAATGAGCCACTCTTCAGAGCTATTGCAGTCTATTTTGTCAATAACCCTAGTTCATGAGGTTCTTGTTGCTGCACATCAATACAATAAGAATTGTGTACTCTGGATATTTACATATCTATCTCATGGAGAGATTCAGATTTTCAAAGACTCCTTAACAATAGATTTTTTTCATGCTTTACTTAAAATAATCATTTTAATATAAATTTAGAAATACAAAGTTTCCAAATTGAATAAGCAAAAACATTTCATGTAATTTATCTGGCAAATATGCTCCCAACATTTGAAATTATTTTCCATTTTTTTAAAAGTGTAATCAACTTTGTGAGTTTTTCCTTAAAAATTTTTACCTTCCTCTTGAGAGTCCAAAGAGCACTAAAAACCCAAAGAAAAATACATGTGACAAATTGAAAGGCCAGAAAGGATACTACAACTAATTTACTTTCCTTAAGGGTGATAAAAGAGCTGGGTGGAGAGAGAAGAGAAGAGGTGGCCTCCAGAAAAAGGGTGAGAGAAAAGAAAGTTAAATTTGCCTGCTTTCTTTCTGAATTCTCACTTATTACTTCAACCATGGAAGTATCAAGGATGGCTTTAACTGGCTTTGCTAAGTGCCTGTACTAAGTATCTTAGAAGCCATTAATTTGGATGCCATTTCCTCTTAACTCAAAGCCAAAAGCACTGCTACTTTAAGAGGAATAACCAGCTGAGATAACGAAGTAAGAGACGTTCATTTTCTGATCTTGGAGTTTCTGGTTATACCAGCCACACTGAGGTGTGCTCTGACCAGGCAAGATGGCACCATATGAGTTACAGAGATGGCTTCCTTAAAAGACAGGTGATAGTTTTCTCTTCCTCAATACTGGCTACTCAAAGTACGTGTGCAGTGCAATTTTGTACAGAAGTAAATATGTAATTCTCTCTTTTCAGTATCTTGTATGTGTTCTTACTCCAAAAATATATAGACCTTTTTTGAGAGCAGTATGTTCACAATGTAAGAAACAAAATCTGGGAAGCAGAAAAAGAGCAGCACTCTAACTCACTGATAGGAATATGGTGTGACAGGAGGGATGAATAATCAAAGATACAGTTGATAGTTTACTGTTAAAATAAATTAACCAATCCACTGACAAAAAGTCTTGCCTACTGTATTTTATAGATACAGCTCTGACATATTTTGATCACAAACAGTTTCAAAAGAGGATCACTCTGCCAGCTGGGCTGTTCTTAAACAAAATCTCTGTTTTGATCCAGGAAACATCAATCATCATGTCTCCAAAACCATTACCATTTATTGAGCACCCATTAATATGCTCAATGCTAAATAAAGCAGAGGAACATGCTGTCCTTATCCACATTTCTGATCATCTGTCCTATATTTTTGAAGTCAGTTTGTCTCTGCATAAACTCAAACATCTAAAGTAAACAAACAGAAATATTTTGGTACTATGTACTACACTGCTATACTTTTTGCATGCTTGTTTTATCTTTCTCATTCTGTAAATACAAAATAACTCCATTCCAACTGCAGGGAAAAGAACTGAAAACAAGACTCTGCCGGACAAACAAGCCTGAGAAAGGAGTTAGGCTGCAGAGGGGCCACGAATTTTGGGTGTGTTTCAGCAAAGTGAGGACAGAGACCTGAGCAGCTGCAGAGTTGCTGCAGAGAGCTAAGAATGAGAAGAGCATCTCTGTGATGGCATAGGTCAAAAATACAAGGAATTTCAAAGGGAAACAAGAGGATATGAACATCAGCACTGATTATAGGATGTGTTTCCTGCACATAGGAGAACATTCAGCTAAGCCATGTTCAGTATCTCTGATACAAGTTAAGTACCAATTTATAGAATCAAGTTCTTGGATAATGTATCATAGGTAATGGCTAGCCACAGCAATTCATAAGAGCAAGTATGTTGCTTCTGAAGAGAAGAAAATACATGTTTAAACACAGAAAAATAGAAAGAAAGAAAAACCTTTCAGAAGTAATAACAAATACACATACTGAGAAGATTGACATCTACTTCTGGTTCAACTATTAAAAAAAAAACCACACAAAAACTTGTACTTGAAAAACCTCAAAGATCATACTACTGTCGAAGTATTGGTTGAATTTTGATCATATAAGACATAAAAAAAATTGGAGTAATTCACCATTTTAAAAAAGGGATGAATATGTATCAGTTAGATGTTCTTACAGCTCTGTCTACCTTCTGTGTTAGACAAGAAATAAAGGTGATGTTCATAAAGACAGTGATAAAATTTCCTTCACTTAACAGTCAACTCTCTGATTACTGGCCACTGGAGTATTAGATTGAATTGCACCACTGATGAACAGCCAAGGGCCTCAGTTAACAAAAATCAGTGCTTTTAAAGTCTTTAATGATCAGAAAAAAAAGAATGAAAGCATTTGTCAAGATTATGATTGTCATTAGAAAATGCTAATTACATATTAGTTTAATAATCACCACATGATCATTTACCAAAATTATTAAATTTTTTTACTTACTTGGAAGAATTAACCTTTTTTTTTTTTTAACAAAGTGTTCACAATAGTGCTCTTAGAAGCTAAGAATTTTAAGATTACACAGCTTCTGAAGCTGGTCTGCTACCGTCGGAAAGCTCTGATCTGAGTTTAATGCCAACCCATCTTATTTCTTACTTAATGATATATATTACCCTCTTAAGGAAAGTTACAGCAGTGTACAATTCATAAAGCACAGGTAATTTGCCCACAATAAAAGCTCTACAATTAATAGTTAAACTCCAGCAAAAAGCCATTTGTTAATTAATACCTATGTGCTAAGTAAAATATGTCACTTCTCAATATTGAGCTGAGATCTCACCTAAAACATGAAGGTATTAGGCAAGTATCAAACACATCTGTAAGAGCTGTGTCATCTTGACAATACAACAAAGGACTATACCACTGGTATTACAATAAGACTGCTCAATTTTGATAACAAAAATACACTTTTATTTTTCTGCATAGTAGTATTACACCAGTTCTACAGGTCAAGTTGCATCAGCACTCACTAACTTAACCACAGCAAAAACAAAAAAAGCATCATGTGCTGAAGTGAAATCAAATGAAATTTCTCTCAGTTTTTTACCATTCCAATCAAATCTATTAATAATTCAGTAAGTTCTTTCGCCCACATGAAAGTACAAAAACTCCCAAAAGAACAGTTTTCCTATTCTCAGTTTAAAGTTCACATTTTAAACAACTACTAGTAGCTCAAACAATCACTTTCTTTTAAGGGGAGAGCATAATTGAACTATGTCTAGCAGTACAGCATTAAAACATACAAGCAGAATAAAACCTGAAAACTACAGAAAATATTTCATATGTTATTTCTCATCTAAGATTGATGTTCTGACTTGGAACAGACCCTTGTGGCAAAGGGGCACATCTGTGCATTGCTGACCTTAAGAATATCTTAAGAACATCTGTGCACCTTGGCCCCAACAACCTCCTGCAGCACTACAGGATGGGGACAGAGTGGCTGCACAGCAGCCAGGAGAAAGGGACCTGGGGGTGCTGATTGATCATGGCTGAATATGAGCCAGCGTGTGCCCACCTGGCCAAGAAGGCCAACAGCATCCTGGCGTGTATCAGGAATACTGTGGCCAGCAGGACCAGGGCAGTGATTGTCCCCTGAACTCGGCACTGGCGAGGCCATACCTTGAGTGCTGTGTCCAGTTCTGGACCCTTTAGTTTAGGAAGGACATTGAGATGATGGAGTGTGTCCAGAGAAGGGCAACAAGGCTGCTGAAGGGTCTGGAACACGAGTTTGATGAGGAGCAACTGAGGGAGCTGGGAATTAGTTTAGCCTGAGAAGAAGAGGCTCAGAGGTGACCTCATCACTCTCTACAAGAACCTGAAAAGAAGCTGTGGCCAGGTGGGGTTTGGCCTCTTCTCCCAGGCAACCAGCGAAAGCATGACAGGACATAGCCTTAGACTGCATCAGGGGAGGTTTACACATAGGAAGAATTTCTTCACAGAAAGGGTGGTTAGACATTGGAATGAGCTGCTCAGGGAGGTGGTGGAGTCACTGTCCCTGGAGGTGTGTAAGAAAAGACTGGATGTGGCATTTGGTGCCATAGTCTGGTTGACAAGGTGGTATTTGATCATAGGTTGGACTTGATGATCTCAAAGGTCTTTTCCAACCTAGTTGATTCTGTGATCTTAATGCAATTTAGCAGTGAAATAATATTACATCACTACTTTTGGTATGCTTAATAGTCCCTACTCAATATGGGGGTATTTTGGTAACAGGACAATAACTTTACTTGACCTTGGCAAAGAAATAACTAAGGTTGACTAATTTAAATGTACACTAGTTGAAATCACAGTTTAAAAGCATTAACGGCTGCCTCTGACTGATTTTCATAGCTGCTATGGCAGAGGGACAAGCTAAGCTTCAAGAGAAAGGAGACGTGCTACTGCCAAACTCTGATGCACACAAGTCTACACAATTTGTTTAATCTCTTCCACCAAGGGCAGTATAACTCACTCTTGATCAGACTCACTGGGAGACAAAGTTATGGGGAGGAAGAGGCAAAGTTCAAGAGATGCTTTGTGGGAAGAGTCTTCAAACCTGGTCTTGAAGGACAATTATTTTGATTTCTTTGACTTAAATTTAAAAAAAAAAAACAACAGATGATTGATCCTCTGAAAAGGTGCTCAAATTGCAACTGAACTGCAAATGTATGTGAACAGAGCGCAAAATCTCTTTAACACCAGCTAGATTTAATCAGGGAGCAAAGAGGAATATCGTGTCCAGATGACAAACCACTTTGGGACTTCGGCACAGGAGTATGGACACCTTCACAAATACATCCCTCTGCTTTGAACCTTGGCCAGGTCAGTGGTTACTCAAGAGTGTGAATTGTCCCTGGAATATCAGTCGGCAGTTCTGTGGGACTATTTTCCTCTATAATATCATATTTGCCACTCTTGTTGGCAGTTTTAGTTTAAGAAGAGAATGGGGATGTAAACTGAACTACTCATGTCTAAAGGTGGTAGCTAAAGATTAAGGTTAAGACATTATCAAGGCCACATAAGGATCCTGCACTACTTTCTTCTGTACTTAGTGTGTGGAACAGAGGAATTAAGTCTCTGTGGCTGTCAATCTTGCTCTTTTCATGAGTTCTAAATTCATTTAAATAAATAAAAAAAAAAAATTTGTTTCAACATGTCATTTGGGTAAGATCTGTTTTATTGCTGCAATTTTTGCTGTAGTATGTACAAATCAATCACAAAAGTCTCTATGATGCAAACCCTTTATAAAAGCATAGTTTCTTCCAAAGAAGCCTCAGATGCTGTGACAGTGATACTAAACCTACATCCAAAAAAAAAAAAAAAAAAATCTTTAAAAAAACATAACTTCAATGTTTTGCTTTCAGAGAATTTTTATAAAGCTCACGTTCTAGAGTCAGGCACACACCTTGAGCATTTAACTAAATTCCATGTTAAAATAAATTCAAACAGAAAAAGTTAGTTAAATATATCTTCTCTTTGAAAACCAATCTCAAACCTAATTTTCTGCTACTCATCGTGACTTTTGACATTTTTTCCTTTTACAAACTCTTTTGATAAAACGTTCAGGAAACAACCCCCTACTCCATTTCTTAACTGCTATGTTAATTTGATCTGTATAGTTTTAACGAAACATTTATTTTCATAAGGACACAATCAGTGCAGTCACTGGTTGTAGCAAATAAATACAGCTTGGCTTTGCATTATGATGATATATAAGGACAATATATTTTACAGCTATCTGTTTATATAATATCATTGACAGACTATGTATGTTTTTAAAGGAAGAAAACACTAAATGTTGTGCAACCTGCTTTAGAGAAGGGAATATAAGCCAGAAAGATTTATTCTGGAAGAACAATTAAGGTCAGGATACATGCTAGCATCCAAATAACAGTAAGACCAAGTTGGAGCAGAAATGCTACACTCATTCAGGAACACATTTTCAAATAAATCAATGTTATGCCTTCATCTTATATCAGTGCTTTCATAGACACGGAGCTGATGGAGATTCAGAGAATTAACATAGATTTCTGGCTCTCTTTATGTCAGCTTAGAAGGGATTCCTTTGCCTTCAGCATGCAGATGGGTATGAGGTGCTGAAGAATACTGGGGAAAAGACATCAACAGATTCATTAAATTTTTTCTACTCCTAGAAGGCATCACATGCACCAACAGTTGAGGCTACTCAACAGTTGAGACATGGGCAGGCAGTGACAGGACAACAGGGAACAGTTTAAACTAAAAAAGAGGAGATATTTAGGTGAGTTACTTGGAAGAAATTCTTTATTCTGTGGGTGGTGAAGCACTGGAACAGGTTGCCCAGAGATGCTGTAGATGCCCCAGCACTGGAAGTGTCCAAGGCCAGGTTGGATGGGGCTTTGAGCAATCTGGTCTGTCCCTGTCCATGGCTGGGAGGGGTGGAACTATATGATCTTTAAGGTCCCTTTCAACACAACCCATTCAAAGATTATATGTGTATAGGATAGCAGAAAGAAAGAGTCAACAAAACAAGCTCTACAGAAATACATTCTCTCTCCTTCCTCCTACACAGCAGGAAAAACTCATCCCCCTCACGTGAGAAACCAGGCAATGCTCTGTGGGTCACACATGCCCACTCCAACTCCTCCCTTGCACTGCTGCACTTTCTTGGCCCCGAGACTAATCTCTGTACCTCTGTTCTTCTAGCACCACAGACTTTGCTACTGCCTCCAGCCATCATAAGGTAAAGCCTCAACCAATATGACTCCTTCCACCCAGGACCACATCAGTGTGTTCTGGAAAAGCAAAGGGCCAAAGCCTTTCCGCATGAAAAGAACAAGGATTATTCCTCTGGGCTTGGTGCCATTCTTTGTGTGCAATGTACTCAAACCTCTCTACTCAGTAGTCACTCAGTAACCACTGAGAAACTGGCACATGAAGTTACAGAAGATTGTGCCCATGCTAATAAGTCTTAAGGTCACATCAAGTATATTTCCATTATAATGAAGACTGAATGTGTTTATTTAAAACAAAGCAGAAAAACCCAAACAAACAAAACAAAAACAAAACAATGAAAAAAGGAGGAAAAATTAATAGGAGATTCTCATACAATCACCTGAATTCTGGTGCTGGAGCTCAATGTAAATATTAATTACCATACATTTAATAGTTAAAAGTGAGAGATGGTGAGACTGGAACACAGTTAACTTGCAGAACAGTGGGTCTACAACTGAATGCTCTGGGTAAGCAGCAGCCCAGTGTTCAAGAGAATACAAACTCAGAAGAGCTGAGAGTTCGAAGAGATTTTCACATTTGTGAAATTTCTAAAACAAAACAAAACCAAACCCCAAAGCATATAACTTCCTTTCCGTCTCAAAAAAATCACCCTAAAGTTTCCAGAACATAAGTAAGGCTAGCTGTAGTGATAGTTCTTCTGTGATATTCTGATAAAATTCCAGCTGTATTCCTTCATAATAACATCTATTAAGAGATACAATGGGTCTTGTATGAATATATTTTTGCCCCCCAAGAATTCTTAATGTTATTGGTACAATTAAGAAAGGAATTTACAGAGAACATGTAGGAGGAAAAAAAAAAAACAAAAAGAATGGATGACAGTGCATGAGAGAGACCCTACGGATGGCAAAGGAAACCTACAAATACATCTCAGAAACTATTGCTTCTTGATCCCCCAGAATTCATTTACACAACAGTCTACCTCGTGTGAATGCTGCCTTCTTCCACATCTTCTCTTTTAGCTTTTCTTGCTTGCCTGGCAGAAGTGTCATCTTTAATTCAGGTGGGTATAGTGATTTTCAGTACAACCCCAGTAAAGCACAGGATAGGTAAAAGTACCTTAGCATTTGCTAAAGCATCTCTGAAGTTGTGTAGCACTCCTACTCTGTTACTCATATTGCTTTATGCTTATTAACAACTTCACTTTAGAGCAGGAATTTTTCAATTAATGTGTATTTGCATTATGAAAACCCCATTTCATTTGGCACAGAAATATCTTTTTGGTGTTTGCTACTAAACCAAGTTAACCTGCTTAGGCATCCAAGATCACAAATTCAGTTAAAATCAAAGAAACAAATGAACAAACATCTGCTGACAGAAAATGAGGTGTAAGGACTAATTCCTTTGACAGTTATAACACTCTTCTGGATTTAAAAAATACATCAATTTGATTTGTGAGAATCCTGTTTTGAACTGGGGCCTGATCCCATTTAAGTGATATATCGTTGAGAGACAAAACCCCATACTTAATATGTTGTTTAAAAATTAAGAGTCAGGAATGATTAGAACATGGTTAAAATATCTTCAGTCTGTTTTCCCCTCTGATACGGGCAGATGAATTTGAGAATCAAAAGTTAAACAAAGAAGTGTAAAATAAAATTATACTGTAACATAAATACATTACACTCCAGAGATATCAAAATATCAACAGTAGTACTAAATCTGCCCTGAAGTAAAGAGGTATGAAGCAATTCATTAAAATAGAAGATGAAAACTAGATCATTCTCCAGCTAACAACAGCTAACCTTTTTTTTTTTTTCCCCTGGAAAAGTCTTAACAGTTTTATCCTGACTTCCTTTATATGCAGATGCAGAACATGTGGGATTTGCCTTCAGATGCTTTCCCTCTGTTTGGGGAATGGGAAACCAGCAGCAGAAGTTGAAGATTCAGCAGAATTTTCTCTCCCTTTCCTGATCACTCTTGACTGTTAGATTACTGTGCATGATCAGTCAAATGAGATGTACTGGAGAAGTAGTCTACATAGAAAACTGAAAGCAAACCTAACAACAAACCACAGTCTTCTACAGAAATATTTCATTTCGAAAGCAACAATATGTAAATATTATCTTATCTGTGTCCTTAATAGACATTACTCAGACAAGTGAGATAGCTAGGGCTTTCCATTCAGTCAAAAGATAGATAAATACGGGATTAGCTGTAGTTCCTGATGTAAAATCCAGGTTTTTTATTGTCTTTTTTTAAATCAAGCAGTAACAATTTTTTTTTTCATTAAATGCGCATTCTTCTTTTATAAATTGGACATAGCTGCTGCTGAAATTTAAGTAGTATTGCCCACTAGAAGAGTTCTGTGGCAGAAAATGACACAAATAATATACAGTAAAATAAAATTTTTTAAAGGGACAAATTACTAGCAAAATCATAGTAGTAAAATGGAAGCATTTCAAATGTGTGGGATAGAGTTCAGGAGCTCAAAAATAAGTGTGAAGAGAACTACCTACACCAGAATTCCATCAACTCAGAACCTCAGTGGAAGGAGAGGTTCTGAAGCAGGAGCACATGCAAAGTTTATTGTACACCTCTACCTACTCAAATCCTCTTAGTCACAATTTCTTCACAGTCATATTTAAATTTTGTTCATAATTCTATTTAAAGTGAAGCTGAGTCCTAACATTAGCCCTCCACTTGATTTTGACATGTGTGCTGATGTTACTGCTTGTGGCATCAAGCCCACTAATAACAATAAGCATAAACTAGCAATCTAGGATGGTTCTCACCTTAAAGAAAGAATTTGGCCTTTGTCTCTAAATCTAGCTCCCATCCACACACAGAAAAACCCATCATTCAATACAGAAAGGCAAGAGAGGCTACAACTTAAAGCAGAAGGATTTGTCAGTAGCTAATGGAATCACTGGGCAATGTGCTACTGCAATTCAAAAGCCACCAGTCTTCCAATACTTTTCTGCAATTTCCCTTAGGGTTAGTTCTCTTACCTTGCAAAAGAAGCAGCCGTGCAGCAATTATTTTGGGGGTACTTGTGAGAAATGTCTAAAGAGTCTGTGACAAACCATGTGGCAAAAATCCTCTTGGCTACAAGTGCATCTGGGTACTTCAGCTTAGCTCAGCTGTGTTAGAAACACAGAAGGAAGTATAGGGCCTGCAAGTAAAACGGCTGAGTAGAGAGGGACCTTATTTCTTACTTACGTAAGGCTGATTTCAGAGCATAACATAAACATAGCTACCCTTGCAGGTCATGTTTATGACTGGGCCTTAGAGTTATCTTAGTTCTTGTCAAGTATGGATTATTTTATAATGTAAAATAAATAATTAAAGAAAAATTAATTACAGGTGATCTCTATTAAAAGTGTTACACTGATTATCCGAGATGAAAATAACCCAATAAAGATATATTATCATCAAGCTGCAGTGAGTACTCAATATCTAAATGGGCTACAAGTAATCAGACACCACCTCAGAAGCACTTTCCTGTGGCATTTTTCTACTTTGCCATTGCTGAAACAGTTAAATGAAACTCATCCTGACCATATAATGGATCTACTAGTGTGAAACACACCATAAATACTGAGTTGTCACTGCCCGCTCCATAAGTTTCCACGAGTAGCCCACGCAGGACATGGCTGCTTCCCACAGGTTACCATGCTATGCCCAATTGCCTGTTTCACTTACAATCACATTAGCACTTTCTACACTACAATCCTTAATTGTTGCTGTGCCCACACATTATAAATGAGTTAAATTTTTACAATACTTTGTTCTTAGTAAGTACATTGCCTTCACAGTGTTGTTACTGCCCCCATTAAGGCACAATGAAAACCGTGGTGTTGTTATCCTCTTCCCTGCTCCCCTGGGACCACAGAAAGACCAACAAATATTTAGGGATCCCCAAAGGAATTTGGATTTTCTCACTTAAATTACTTATGCTTTTAGTAAACTGCTTCTGGTCTGCCAGTGTTCCAGTCTCTATTTTTGCATAGAACAATATAATTAAAAAGAAAAAAAAAAAATACCACCACATAACAATCCAAATCATGTCTGTATATAATTTAAATCTGTATGTTCATTGCAAAGTCAGACACAGCAAATAATTAGAACTAAACTAACACTAAATATATACATTTGGTATTCAGTCATGGATGCACATCTACCTACAGCTGCACAAGCATGTTTGCCTGAGACAGAACAGGAGGGTGGATAGTGAATCAAGCACTGGGGAGTGTCTGGTGCACAACACCTACAGCTATCTCCTATTACACTGACCACAACAAGGCGCTCAGAAATTC
The DNA here is from genome assembly GCA_013397775.1 of Eulacestoma nigropectus. NCBI lineage: Eukaryota > Metazoa > Chordata > Aves > Passeriformes > Eulacestoma > Eulacestoma nigropectus. The sequence goes on from VZTE01002697.1 coordinate 670,368, forward strand.
ATCAGCGAAAGTGTAAAAATGGAACGGTTTCTGGTTAAAGCATAATCAAGTAATAGATTTTGCCAATTTTTTCAAATCATTTCAGTTCTTATATTTGTACAACAGTTATGAAAAAAATAGATTCTTTATAACAGCTTGCAAGATGTCTACAGATTTATATATCAGGAATAATTAAAAAAGAAGACATGATTCTATGAGCCAAGTATGTTGCAGGCACGCAAAAAAATGTTTATTTGTCAGATAGTATGGGTAGTTTATATGGACAATAAAGATCTAACTTATAAGTATTACACTTGGTTTTTGTGAGTTTGTTGTTTTGTTTTAATAGATGCACTTTTAAACCTGTACAGATAACATTCATTTTCTCTACTTGCAAAGAGATTTGACTGCTGAAGTAAAAGATATGAAATTTTCTTACACAGACTCAGATGAACCTCTGTTTTCTTTTCCTCATGGATATTTTTTGTCTGCTTTAATACATCAGAGGTCTTTAAAATAGCTGTTCTAATCATTATCTGGATTGACAGGCAAGGTACCAAATACATCAGAAATAAAACAAGTTAAATAAAAAATACATAAACACAAAGCTTTAGACAATAAAGAAATCTGTCCATACTTAAAGGTCATCTAGCAAATAGAGATAATTCTGTTCCCTGTTTGCAATAAAAACAGAGTCAAATTTATGCAGAATTGATTAAGCAGTTTCTTTCTTCATATTTAAACATTTCTAAGAAGAGATCAAAAAGATCGCACTGGCCAGGATGCTGGTCAGAAGAGGAATGGCAGAGGGGACAAGGGAGTGACTTTAAATTTCCTTAACCCTGAAAATGTAAGCAATTGTCTAGATCCTTTCGGAAGAGCACATGGCATGTGGGTGACAGAACGCAGGTGTGGGCATCCGTCATAATAAAGGCAGTTTGGCTGAGCGCAGAGGAGCAGCGGCAACCTCGGTGAGAGATTACACACGGACCTATTGGCAGAACATGGCAAGGGAGAATGTCAGATTTCATATTCGCCAGACATCTACAGCAACTGATGCCTTGTAGTCAAAGGCTGTTAAATTACCTGTGAAGGTTACTGGCAGCCCTGAATGTTTTTCTCATTGTTTATTTAGTTCCAAAAGCTCTTGGTCTTTGTGCTGATTGCCCTAACTGACAGCCCAGGAAATCTGGACTTTGTAAACAGGGCGCTGCTGTATTGAATTACAGGTAACAAGTGTGTAATCAACCTGCTGGGGCTGGACCTTTGCAAAGAAATCTTCGATATACAGACAAAAAGAATAAGTATCAATACTGAGGAATCAATTATATGAGCAGATGAGTATAAAAAGAGATCAATTTAAATCCTTTGTGCTTATTTCCTATAGCATATTTAGAAAAAGAAAAGACCCTGACATAGTGGAAAGATAATTAAGCACTTTATTCATTGTTGCAATAATACAGAAATTAAAGGTGAACATGATTTGAAGCACCCTCATTATAACCCATAAAACTATATTAGTTGAACAGTGCTTAGCTGCAATATGCTTTTTAAAAAAATAAAGTAAAAGCTTGCAGGTTCTTGTTCTTAAAGAAGAGTTTCTGTAGTCAAATTACATAAACTGGAACATAGACCAACCCAATATGAATCAGTCATTTTTGATCTTCTGAAAGGTAAAGAGAACCACTACAAAGCAGGGATCTAGTGAAATCTAATACTGTGGTATTTCTGCATACTAAAATAACATAATAAAGTTCAACAACCACCACTCCCCCCAGACCATAGATTTATATGAGATATTTAAACTGTAATTGTTAATTAAAAAGCATAAATAAAATCCACTCACAATCAGTCAACAAAATAACCCTATGCCAGACAACACTGAGTCACTGAGTAGCACATGAGAGGAAATACTTTTTTTTCGTGGTGTTTTTTTGGGTTGTTTTCTAAATCATCAAGACAGGCCTGTTCCGCCTGTGACTGTGGCCACCATGGGCAATAACATTCACCAAATAAAGAAAAACTTAACAATGAAGATTTCAAAATATAAACATCAGATGGTATTTTCTAACTGAACATCATTTATTAAAACAGATACCGTATGCTATCATCTTATTATGCCCCAAAGATTTGTTTTTGCAGTTTGAAATCACAAGAAAAACAAGGTTTCATTAATGTACTCACAGATGATGATAATTTTAGACTACTTGCAATATCAGACTGTATGCTTTGTTAAAGCAACTGGACTTACATTGCTAAATATTATTCACCCTAGGGAAGCAGTTCTCTACTTTGGCATCTACAATTTCTTTTAAGTGCCTGAAAAACATGTTATAAAACTGACTTTGTGAGGAACCAATTCAGTTTGAATTCAGCCATTTCAGTTTGCCTCAACTCTGGCTGTCAGAGGCATGTGGGGGGAGGGAGTGTACACCTGCCACTGGCAGGAGGCAGCCAGGAGTGGGGGAAGCCTCGTCTCTGGGGTGATTTCGCCTGGCAGCATACCACCCAAAGCAGGCAGTAGGAGACACTGTGGACAGGCTTCTCCAATCAGGTCATGAAGAGCTCTCCACCAATGGACGGCACAGAAAGTTTGGACTGGGCCAATGGTTCCCTGTTAGCGGGCAGGCTTTGGGAGGGGCAAGAGGGGTATAAAAACCAACTGCATTGCTGCTCATGGGGGCTCGTTACTGTTCTTCTGCTGGCCTGTTCGCTCCGCTCCTTTGCCCTGGCCCCAGCCCGCCTGCCTTCTGGCTCTCCTGCCCTCGCTGGTTCGCCCTCACACCTGTCCTGCCTTCCTGTGCCCCTGACTGCTGCCTTTCCACTTCACCCCGCCTCCCTGCCTGGGCCTGCTTCCAACCCTGCAGTGCCGATCCAGCCGTCACTGCCCACCCTTTGCCCCAGTCCAGCCGGCCGCCGCTACCCTATCCAGGGTCCTGCTCCTCCCATCTGAGCGCCCACTCACCGCATGTCCGCTGCCGTCGCTCCGGGAGCAGTGCCTGTGGAGCCGCGCCCCTCCGGGAGCCACACAGGCTCACTAAGACCCAGCCTGTCCACAGGCAGGCAGCGTGCACCATCCCCCGCTGCCTGGACGCTGACAGCACTGCCCTCACTCGCTGGTGGTAATGCACTCTTTTCCTCTCAGTCCCTCCTCTCTCTCCTTTCCCCCATTCCCTTTCCATTTTCCTTTCTTCTTTTCTGTCTCTTCTAGCCCTCTTTCATTTGGGCAACTCCTTTTCTTTCTCGTTTTCCTTATCAATAAACAGTTCTCAGATACAAAATTTGCCTTGTTTGGCTTAATTTCATTCCTGACCATCCATTTTTAAAAGAACTCCTCGCAGTTCCCTGCAGTGGAATGCAACAGACTTTTATTTCTGTTTGCTCATCTATCAGTATTTGCGTGCCAATATGTCCCTAAAACTTGAAAACCCTGACTTACTTGGGAGTCAAAGTTTATTTTTTTTATAAAACTTTCAACTAAACCTATTGCATAGAAGAAGAGATGATGATAACTGATCAGGAACAATGGAAACTCTAGAGCATTTCTTATCAGTACTCTCCACCTGATTCAAGATCTAGACTCCAATTGATATTTCTGGCAGTTTCACCAATATTTATTCAAGACTATTAAATTTTGGTCAAAAGAGAAAGTCTGCTAACTTCTAATTACTGTCTATTAACAGATACGCCAACTGCCTACCATTCCCTTCCTTCCTAATATTCCTGTAAATACCTGCACTTTTTGTGCTTACCAAGATTTTCAGGAGAAGAATAACATCGTTTCCCAAGCCAGTGGAAACAGCTAGTGAAGGATTTTTTAAATCTGACTCACAACAATAATAGCTTGTGACATTGAGAAACGCTGCTCCAGTGTTGCACTGTGTAAAACCACACACATTTCTGTCCATTCCCAATGTACCACCTTTCGATGGTATTGGAGATCTGTCCGTTCTTGTCTCTTGAAAAGCAGTTGATACGAACATGATTTCACATTTTTCTACAGTTCTTTTACATACTCTCTTTGAGATGTTCACTTCCCATTGGCTTTTCAACACACTTTACATAGTCATGATGACTAAAAACTCATTAGCATTGAAACGAAGGTTCCTATCATGTAAATATTAGCACATGTATTTAAGGTCTCAATTGATGCTCCCAAAATCAATGTTAATAACTTAGTTGTGCACTAAGTACATGAACACTGACATTCATGGGTAATAACTGAACTGAATCAGCTTAGCACTTTATGGCACACGAAAATGGTAAATGTAAGGATACTATTTCATCACATTTTGGCTTTTTTTCTGAGGCACTCTGCAGCAGGAGCACCATGAAATGTACCACAGGGAGCCACAGTGCATGGCCTTTGCACTGTAGATGAAGAAAGGTGTAAAAACTCCAGCTTCTCTTTAGTATTTTTACTCACCTGAAGCTTGTTTTCTAAGCTACTGTTTTCCTCCTCCTGCCTTTTTTTCCCTTTCTAGAAAGCAAAGTTAAAGGACTTCTTCAGAATTATTTGCTATACTGAGGCACTATTAAGCTAGATATGGGTGTAAACTCCCCCTTTTCAAAGTATTAACTGTCTAGCTATAATAACTATCTAAAATACAAACACAAAAGTCATACGGCTCTAGCCTTTTTTCTCATGGACAAACACTATGTGTCATGTCAACTGGAAGTGCACATCTTCCAGAATAAAGTCACTTCCTGCATTGAGCACCTCTCACAGACACATGACAGCATTTACACTCAATCCCACAAAACAGAGCCCATTGTACAACAACGAAGCACTGCAGTCAATGCTGTACTCTTAACTAGATTCACATTGGTAATATATTGCTACAATTCTGCTTCAATTAAAAGCATATTTCAGCAGAAGCCCAGGATATGATAGCTGCTCTATGCATTTTAATAATACAGATCAATGGTGTCAGAATTCTACTTTACATAAATAAAGACTGATCATATTAAGACAAAATCCTGCATAACCTAAATGTATATTGATGGCAGCAACCCAGAAACTGATCACAATCTTTACACTCTGTATAAAAATCAGTAAGCCTATTTTAACTGACTTCAATGTTTTAAAAGCAAAAACTGTTTTATTCTCTCCAAAATTAAAAAAAAAAAAAAGGGAAAAGAAGAATCAGTCTACAATACAAAAATGCAATCAAAAAGCTTAACTGGTTCTAAATATTAGCATAGGAGGAACATGTTATTACATGATTTTTGCAGCTACTAAAGTCAAGCTAATTTATATTGCACTTATAAAGTTAATACAGGAAATGCAAAATTTTTATTGCATTAGCAAAAAATTCTGAAAGACTAAAATATTTGTCCTTGATTTTCATGTCATGCAATTTTGTTTTAAATTTAGAACACTAATGAACTGCTGGACCATACACTTAACACAGGTCTCCTAGGGATTCTGTTACTGAAAATTTTCATATACGTTTCTGCAAATTTCAGTGTCTGGAGACTACATAGGTTAATATTTAGTGTTATTAAAAAAATTAGGAAAATTGCCATTACTTGTGACCCAAATTATGGGGTATTACTGGAAAGGACCAAAATAGGTAGCAAATGTAACCCGTGACAGTGCAAGTATCTGAAGAACACACCTGTTTTTATTTGAGTTCCAGCATTTCTTTATTAAAGTTACAGAAAATATTGCTCCTCTGTATTAAAACTATCCATATAATATGTTAAATTCTGACTTTTTACTGATTAATTGTGAAAAACTAATATAGCATTAGATCAAAAGTATACCTTTCTTGCATGTAATTAACCACAGAGAATAGGCTACTAGATTTAACTGGAAGATTAATAATAAAAAGTAAATCAGCTCGATCTGTTTGTAGAAGGATTAGAAGTGTAGGCTGTTTCTGAAACTATCTAACCCTACACTGTAAGGGCATTGGCTCATTCTTGGCATGTTAATAAAGATCAAAGTTATATAATAGAAAAAGCAACATGTATGTGCATAGTCCTCACTAGAAATCTTTTAACACACAGTATTCTGTTCTGGCTCTTGCTCAAGGCCGGAGAGCACATCATCCTTTGCAGTTTGGTCTTGCCATCTAATGTCCCTGTTTAAAACCTGTATATACTCTGCAAAGTATTAAATCAGGAATATAATATCCTGGAAGTATTTCTCCTCCAGTGGAATATACTGAAGTCATGGGCCGTGGCTTTCCTGACTACTCAGAACTGGGCCAAGAAGTTCCTTGTAAATATTACTGGATTTATTGAACGTATTGCTGGTAATACTCTATTTTGCTGCATTAAACAGCATAATACTTCTTAATCAATGAATGCAAAGTAGAAGGTATTTTAAATGCCTTTCCAAAGAGGTATGAACTTGGGTTGCATAGGTACAAAAGTAGGTACTTCTGGATAAGTAGATGATAAGATAAATAAGGAAAATTAGGTTTCACTATTGAACTGATCTAAGTTATTATCTTTCAAGAGAAAATAATATTACTTAATCTTTTTGGGAAAAGAAATCAAGAAATACAAGTAAAAAAAAAAAAAAGAAAAAAGAGAAGGCTGAGGAGAGGCTTGTGCAAAGCAGCTTGTAACTTAGATTTTCTCTACTGCTGCCAGAGTAAGTCTTGTAATAATCTACTAAAAATTCAGCTAGATCAATGACAAAGAAAAGAAACCAAACCAAACCAAAAAGAACATAACCCAAAATCACTTCAATGTCCAGCTACAGTAAGACCAGTTCTAGAGCTTGAATGGTGATAAAATCCTCATGATAGCGAGCTGCTTTGGTCTTAAAAATGTCTAACAGACTTGGTTGATAAAGAACCCACCTAAACAAAAACAGCCCTTACACCACTGTAAGTAAATCCACATCAAGGAATGTTTCCATAATACAACTGCAGAAAAAACACCTTCAGCTGAAAGGTGAAACAAGCATAGAACCTCTGCAGACCCAGAATGAACCCCACAAACAGTTGTCAGACTGAATTAATGTAGTACAGCGTGCTATTCCAGCATACCGCTGCAGCGTGGTATGTTCTGCTTTGCTCAAAAATAACCAACCACTTTAAATATCAGCATGCCTAAACTTAAAAGAGTAATCCTCTTATGAAAAGTACAATTATTTCATATATAGGTTTGTTGCATTCAGTACAATGTATATTGCAAGAAAATGTTGCACCTTAAACCAACACATGATGACTACCGTGAAAAAAGTAATGATATACAACAATTCATTAATCATCAAGGCATATAAGTATCTGCAAAGCTCTAAAAGAAGTTGATGGAGCATGTTACACTTATGTCCCGAACGAAGGGCATAAGCAAATTTAATACTCATTATTAACAAAACTGATCTGTCAAAGTCTTTAAAAACTTAGTTAATAATTCTAAGAAATAGATCCCCTGTTCAGCAGTGATGAACAGTCCACACAGTAAGAAATAGTATCTCAAAGTAAAAAAACAAATTTCTTTGTTGCACTTGGAGCTAGTACATTGTTGAAGGGAGTTCACAATTGAGTTGCTCCTAATTGTCTTACTAAGAGTTCTCCAAACACAAGAAGCATTGTATTCCTCTGGAGTCTTGTCTGTTACTCTCCTGGAAGAGCTAATGGATACAAGCACAGCTCCCATATCCAGGAGCAATATGGTCCTCCATTTTGGAACAGCATGAATGCAGTAAGTCATGAAAAGATATTTATAACTGTTATCTAACTCCAGTTAGAAAGTTTCTCACTCACTTCCCAGAGCTGGAAAAGTGTACCTCTAGAAATATAATGAGATTTAAAGCAAAGAAGAGCTATTGTCATAGTATGTCAAATGTAAGAAAAAATACAGAAGACATAACATGAATTTCTACTTAGTCTTTATTGAAATGATAAATGCAATTGAAGCAGTCTCAGCAGACTTGGGCTATGGAAAACACTATCAGCTGCCTGGAAAATACATTAAAACTGTTGGTCAACTCCGTAATTGTATATTCAGCTGAAAGTTTGTCTCTGGTGCTTTTTGCTGACCAATTCAGCATCACTGGTTAGATCAAACAACATTGTGTTTGTATGCCAAACCTACAACGTCTGTCTTTGCTGCAGTGTCAGTAACACAATATATCAGAAATAGCCACACACAGCAGTTTTCTGCATCTCCTACACCTTTAACTTAATCAGACACAGTGTGACTCACAAACGTCTGAGATCATTTCTTTCTGCTTGTATGAGCTCAGGGAGGCCTCTTTAATTTATCACCAAATAAAGGCACAAATTGCTGGTGCTGGTGATTCTGGTATCAGCCTGCAGTTGCAAGAGTGAGAGACCCATCGGTTCATATGACATTGTCTACTTTACAGCCTTGCTCTTTTTGACTAAATAATCTTTGATTGCTTCACAAAACTCTCTTAACTTCATCACCGGATCAAGCCAAACACTAAACAGTGTTTATGTTTCCACTTGGCTTCATTTGACTTTTAGAAACCTGGATATAATGCTTCCTTCCATGACTAAATACTTTCAAGGTCCCCATGTTTAGGTTTAGATTCATTACATATATAAAAGTGAAATATAAAATTCAATGCCAGCCCGTATTTAAAAATCATTTTTGCCATATCACACTAATGAAAACATAGTGTCACTTTAGAGGACGTACTGTTGGCGTGAATGACAATACAAAACCTATGTGCATCCTGTGCAGTCAGAAAAGGCTTGGCAAGGATTTATGACACAGACAAAGGAATTCTTTCAAGGACATGTAGCAAAATAACCTGAAGTTAGGAGACAGAAATGCAGGACTAAGCAAGACCAGTCTGGCACAGCCTTCCTCAAGATGGAATGGGCAAAAATGAAATGCACTCAAAGTTGTAATCTTTCACTTCTTTTTTATCTCTGAACTTGGTATTCATAATCTAGGGAAAGAATTTGCCACTGCTAGATGAAATCTTTACAACTTTAGAGGTATAGTCAGTGTAAGACCGATCGTACCATCTAGCCAGAAACTTGAGTTACCTTTTGGGGTATTTTTTTGTTTCTTTGTTTGTTTTGTTTCTTTGTGGTGCTACCATTTCACCAAAGAAGTGGTTTACTGATCACTCCTAAGTGTTTAATTATGCTCTGTTTTGGAAAGCAAGACAGGACAAAGAAAAAAGACTATGGATCACGAGACAAGAGATTTAAAACCAACTCAAATTGGTTCACTGTGAAAAATGACAAAAAGTAACACTTTCTGGCTGATGTAAGGTTTACTTCAGATGTTCACTATCATTATAGAAAAGAAAAAAAATCACATGCAAAGGTCAGATTCTGTCACTATTACTCACATTAGGCACTACCTTAACTTAACATGCCTCATGAAAAATTGAAGTCAAAATAATCTGACACATTATGGCAAAATGCCCTTTATCTAGCTCATACATCTATGAACAGACACTCCAATAACCATATTCAGGCTTTTAACATTATTTTTAAAGACAACATAGCGGACACAATTCTTTCATTCTTTTCCAGTGATTTTAAACTGATCTTTATTGATACTAGACAAACTATTCCTGACTTTTAATGATGAAGGACTACGCTAGATTCAAGTGTCTACATCTGAGATTTAGGAAAATACTTCTACCACTCAGAGTACTTATCTGAGAAATGCTTTAATTGAACAGATTGTAATTCTAGACCTAATAAAGTAAGCTTTCTCAGATGGAGTAGAATGATGGTTATAAATGTTTAAATTATAACTCAGACACTCCTCCTACATTCTTCTGATGTGAAATGTTCAGCATAAAAGCAGTAAATACTGTCTGGTTGTTATTTTAGTCACTCTTAAAGTATTGATTTTATACTAAACATAAGGAAATTAAAACCTTAAGGTGAAACCAATGTATTTTCACAAGTTTACAGCCAAGTCAGTAGAAGGTATTTTTAAAGTATCATTCATAGCATATATTGACATTATAATATATCTGCTAATGATCAAACACAAAGGAAAATATAAGTGCACTTTACTACATATGCACATAAAAGAATATTATACATGACTGTTTAAAAATTAAATGTTTTAAGTGCTGTGATATTAAACATTTAATAATTTGGCAATTTCTTTCAAAGACAACTATTAAAATTAAGGAAGAAGAGGCCAAGTGTCAGCTCTGCTGAACTCCTGCCTGGTCCTGAAGAGAACGTATGTATGGGGAATGAGGACTAACCAATTTCTTCATTTTCTTGGACTAGATGAAGGTCAAATGTCTCCCACCATAAGATGGCTAAGTTCAGAGCTATTTAAGCTGAGGCCAGCTGCAGCTAATGATTCTTGATGATAAAAATCCGCTGGAATAGTCTATGTCCTTCCTTCCAGCCAACCCCTGGCAACAAATGACCCAATTTTAGGAGGTATTTAGATTCTACATTTGCCCTATCTACACCTGAGCAATTTTAGACAATGAGGAAAAGCTTATCCAGGTTTTCTTGTTCACGCAGTCTGCTGTTCTATGGTACAAAGGCTGAAAGAGCACAAGTTATGCAAAGCTTCGCTCTGTGCCTGCTTAAGGTGAAGGGCGTGGTTGCACATTGGTCTACAGAGCACACAGAAACAGACGTACTGTGAAGCACACCTTTACATCATCTGTAAATTCAGAGTTATTACCAGGAGCCATATCAGCCAGCTTATATATCTCATTCAAATGAAGGCTGCAGTATTTACCAACCACCCTTACTGCAAAACATACTGTTTGAGCTTAATGTCCCTGACCAGCAAACCTAGGGATGAAATGGCACAGTTAAGCAGAATGGAATTTTGGAATTGTCATTGCTGCTGACCAGGAGCTAAAGGACTTACAGAAGAGACTTTCTTAGAGGATACTGCTATCAGCATCAAGCTGTACCAGCAGTAAGGGGAACACTCTGTTTCTTCTCTTTGAAATCCAAGAGCACATTCCTGTGCTTGTTCCCCTCTTCTTCTCCTAACACGCAAACAGCTACTTTTTTTGAGATGGAGCTCTATGCAGCATTTCTATTTCCTTTTGCCACATTATTAAAGGCAGTGCATATCACTATAAATATATGTCTTCATCACAGTAGAACAGGTGCAATTTTGATTTTGAAAGGATGCCCTGTATTAGGGGAAGACTAGTCCTTTGGGAGGCTGGGACTTGGCTGCGGGCTCTTCCATAGGATCCCTCCCTAAGTCTGAAAGAGGCCTCATCCATACATGCGTGTCTGCACTGAGGGTCCAATACAATTTCAGTGGGAGGCTGGACATTTACAAGGTAGTTAAGTATGTAACATGCTTACAGAATTGGATTTTAATTCCTCTTTAATTACCCCATTTCCTCTCTCTCTTGCTACGGATCTGAAATTATCTGGATTGGTTCTAAATTGTACAATATTGCTTCTCTACTCCTGAAATACACTAAAATTTTTTAAAAGGGAAGACTAAGAAATTAAAGATACTCATGTCAATTTCATAGGTTCCACTGTCAAAGTCTACTACTTTTTTACATTGAAAGTCCAGCCATTTATCTTGAGAGCCTTACTATCAGAATAATCTTCCTTCCCAATATTTATCAAGTTCATCACTGACCAAGATTTTGTTAACAAATGTGGGCATGCACAAACACACAACACAAACAAAGCAAACTCATTTTGCAAAGGCAAGAAGTTAATTTTCACTCTACACTTAAGATAGGGAATTGCTGTCTCAGTTTGATATGAAAGATACAGAGCATTTTCCTCAAAATTACAGCTATTCCTTTTTTTTCCCCACATCACGATGAAGTTTCAATGAGTTAGTTTATCTGTGTAGATTGGTTTATGAATTGCATTAATTAATAACTGCATTCTTTGAAAAATGAAACCAGCTCTTTAGCATCTGTCCCAATCTTTTCTCTGTCTCAAATGACACTAAAAAAGGAATACAGCACACTTTTATCAGTAATGCTACTTACACTATAGAAACATAAATGACAATTTGAAACCTCTGAACACTGATTACAATTGCTCCCCAGCAGGAAAAATAAAAATTGGTTGTTTGGGTCAAAATCCCAAAATTGCCAGTGATGTTTAAATATTTCATCTTTAAATATCAGCTGGACTGGTCAATAATTTAAAAACTACCCATAATACTACTGGCCTTGACTGCACTGCAGTGTAGAGAAAAGTAAAGATGATGACACAAGGGGAAACAGAACACATCACCTGATTCCTCCATACCCCATCTTAAACATGGTGAGGCCTAATTAACAATACATTACATAAATATTCTTGAGTACCACATAGTTAATTGAGGTAACGTGCAAAAGCTGCTGCTGAAAAAACACAGCGCTTGAGTAAGTTGTCCACAGAAACCTGACATATCTTTCTTTGGGCTTAGATATCTACAGGACACTTTGGAATTTTAAGCAATTAAGCCTTTTCAGGTAAAACACCTAGGAAGAAAAAGTTATATTTGAGCATATTGCATATTAGTTACATAAATTACAGCTTTAAACAGTTATGTGATTTTGTATTTATTCCAAAATCAACAAATATTTTTAAAATTGCAATTATGAGAAATCTAAACTTACTAAGTAAGTAATATACAGTTTATTCACCCAAAATAATTGCCTAGACTCCTCTTGTAATAAAATTAAGAAGAAAATAATCCTAGAGAGGAATTGGGTGTAAAGTGTATTCAAATATTGCTTTATTTGATCAGGGACTATAAATACTAATATCTCAGCTTCAATCACAAGTAATAGCACAAGTTTACTGAAGAGTAAAATTTACAAAAATTTATTACAACATCATGATTATAACTACATATATCCACAGAGGAGTGGGACCTTTCCTCTTCTGCCTGCCCTATCTAGACCCAAGAGCAAGGAAAGAGGGATGAGGCAGAGTCTTGAATACTCTAGACAGTTATTGCTGCTCTTTCCTTCCTTAAGCAAAAGGAAGGTGTGGGATGGATATTGCAACTCTCATGAGTGTTTCTTGAGAAAAAGATACTGCAAGAGAAATTATGCTTACATTCCTGGCTGTACCAAAAACCAGAATCTAACTTTTAAGATGAATTACAGGTTAAATAATCAGCATTTTAAAATGTGTACTTAGCACTGTAGATAAATCTTACCCTGAAGATGATACAGTTCAAAATTCTAATAAAAGATGATATCTGAGATATAAAAATGAACAATAAATTCCCCTATTTTAGCCTACAAAAACAATAAAACTAACTGCTCTGTAACATTTCAGTCAATATAGCAATGCAATCAAATTTATAACTTTAGTAAGGAGGCTCAAGAAAGCCTAAATAAATTATTTCATGAAATATTATAGCAAGAAACACTTGAAGAAAACTGAGGATAAATATAAATGCAATTGATTAACTAAAGAAAATGACAACAAAGAATTGCTAAGAATTAAATGCCAGGGCATACTTCTACAGATCTGTGAGGGCAGTTACAATATTTACCAAAGAGCAAGGTATCCCCACGCCCCGTACGAAGGGCTCTGTGTTTCTCTGCATATAAGACACAGAGCGTTCAGGATTATGAGCAGTGGGCAGGATTGCACGGGGTTGGAAAGACTTCTGTCCATCTCCCACTTCACACCAGTGCAAATACCTCTTACCATGGCAGCATTCCAGAAATGTACTTTTTTCCCCCACATCTAGTAACTAAATAAAGCAAATCACTTCCACTTCCACTTGCAGCAGCACTAAAGCAGTCCTGTCCCCAGATTCTTCAGGGATGATGAGCCCGGGATGGTCCCTCAGCACTGCTTCTTTGAACTTCACATGCTCTGCTTTTGGCAGCCCGGATTCAGTCTCCACTGGAGTAGTGAAGCAGGTTCCCAAGTGGAGCCGATTTGTACGAGGGGCAGGAGGAGCTGGCCCGCGGCCTGCGCCTGCAGACAGACCTGCCCCAAACAGCAAGAACTGCAATGCTTCCACTAAGGATCACTAGGGCATCTCCATGCCCACAGCAGAGCTACACCCCTAGTTCTTGAGGAAATACTCTGCTACTTTATGGTTTTTGTAAATAGAGATACAGTGATTTCAATAACATTGTTTTGGTTTTATACCCTGACTGAGATCTGAAATATGATGCAATAATTTCTGGCTCATGTTGACTTTTTTCATGAAATATAAGCAAATACTACCTTTTGTTGTAGAAACTCGGTGTTTCTGCAGCACTGTTGGTAGCACACACACAACGCACATAAACAGGTGTTTAGAGCAGCATTACCACAGGTGAATCCTAATCCGAATCCTAATCCTAACCCGATGGACCATTTAGCATCCTGTATTTGAAGACCAATCACAAAGCCTTGTGAGTAAAAGTAAAATATGAATTGTAAGAAATTTCTGGGCTCCTTATTTTCCTTACCATTTCACATAAGCACAAGGAGGGCACATAAGCACGTATAATCATTCAGTGAGCTGTGGTCTCAAAATACCTCTTTTCTTCTTTATCCTTTAGTTTTATATTGAATTTGTGTGGGCAAAGTTTATAATAAATTTATTTTATTTACTCAATGAATGATGTTTTAAGCTATGCAGTCTTCTTATGGTTAAGCAACGTAAAATAAATATATGGCTTCAATTCTGTATTGCTACTAAAAATTAATTACATTATGAATTAAGTAATAATTCTACAAAATCATTTGTTAAAATCAGCTAACATCATATCAATCATTATGTATGGTAATAACCAATTTTGGGGTGAAGGTGTTATAAAGTATAACAAATAGTTCACAGCAGTGACATTTAATTTAAAAAAAAAAAAAAAAAAAAAAAATAAAGTGTTTGAAAANAAAAAAAATATCACAGAAAAAAAATTTTATATAAAAAAAAAAAAAAAAAAAGAAATCAAGTGTTTGAAAAACCTTCTGTCACTAAGCTGCCATCCAGAGCTGTAGCCTGGAAGTCACTTATGGACACCATACAGCCACAATGTTGTTGGCACCTGGCTCCACTGAAAATTAAAAACGTGAGACTAAAGGGGCAGAAGGGATGTAAAAATGCAGCCAGTGCATGCCACTGCTGAGTGCGTGCCATTTCATAGCCGTAATTTAAAGAGATCAGAAGGGGAAAAAATGAAGCCCAATAATAATGGAAAATGTTAGATTAATGACATAGTCATTAAAACAAAAAAGGTGGAGTTATACGAGGAATGGATCTTATTTGAGTTATTGAAATTAAACAAGTTATTGTAACAATCATTCTAAAAATCACATTTTACTAAGTTCAAGGAAGGAAGACAAAAAATAGAAATTTTCATGGGAATATTTCAAATTGTCAGTGGCTTTAAAAAAGTGATTTAAGATTTTCTCTTGTATCTTCTCTTTCAATTTTAGAATTTTAGTTGCCATATATTATAATGGTATTTTAGCTATAAAAGTAGTTTTCCACTCACTGTTCTCTTGCCTTTCAAGGAGACAAACAGTTTTTCTTTCCTCTAAATGAGCACAATAAAATGGGTAAGCTGTCTGGGGAAAAAGAACCCAGACAAACTGGTGGTATAAAGCTCAACAGAAAAATGTGGTACAGAGAAGAGGCGATCTAAAGCATGTTTACTGTATGCCATGCAATTTATTCTACCAGTCATGTTAGAATAAGAGTTCCTCACTGCTGAATTATCGTTAGGCTTTGTTCAAAAACAAACCCATTGTTACTGCTGTCCCTGACACTGAACCTTAAAGAAAGTAGGGGGGAGAAAATCTGCATGCAAAACTGCACCATAAAAATAATAATTCTGTAAGAAATACTAGTTAAACAGGGATTCTAAAAATCTGGGGCCAAATCCTGCTAATATTCCGTACAAACCTGCTTCTATAAGCTCTATGCATGTCTTTATGCATTTTAGTAGACTAATTTTCAGCACTTCAGTAAGTATTGCTCTATCTTCTTGCAAACCTTTCTGATGTATCAATAGAACTATCAGTTATGAAAAGATTGGTATCAAGAGTCATCTAAATGAAAAATAGAATAAAAATGCAAACTATGGATGCATTTAGAAGAACCAAAGCTTCACAAGATTTTCCTCTCCCTAGTTGATGTAGGCAAACCAACAGATTGTCTTTCTGTCAGGCAAACCCTGATGGAGATAAATGTAAAGGCTGGAGTGCATGCCTAATTTTTACACACAAGCTGCAACCAGACCATGGATTTATGCTTCAAGGCAACCAGATTTCTCCTTGTGTACTCTTACAAACTGCTGTTGCACTCAGTCCATCTTGTTTAAATGCCTTTAAAACTGCACACAGGCTCTGCCCCCTCCTCCACTCCTACTAATTATGTACTTTTTGTTTGAAGAAGCAAGCCCTTTATTGCTCATAATTTTAGCTATCATTTGCTTGGGCACCTTCTACAGATCAATAGCACATAGTTAAGTGGATGAAAAGGCTAAATGTGATTGTCATTTGCAATTCAAGGTTGCGTGTTCCCCCCCCCCACACACACCCCCAACACCTTAAACTTTAAAGCGCTGTGCTTGGATTTCATTTTAGAATACTAAATTCCTGTTGCAGGTATACAGTAGCTGTACATTCAAAATCTTTTGTCTTAAATTAAATATCTGTCACTTTTTAAGGCCAGAATACTGGCATAGGTTATAATAAAAACTAGCATCCAACCTGCAATTTTACAGATTCCATTGCTGGTGGCCATACATCTTTGATGGCAAAACTACATTGGTTGTAGCGCCATAAAATCAATAAATATTAACCTTTTCTGACACTTTCTGCACAGATGCTTTATCAGTCGCTGTCAGGTGATAGAACAGTCAGTGATGTACTGTATTTTTCAGCTCACAACCCATACCAAACTAAGAAATCAATGCAGATTAACAAGCCTTTAAATACAAAAATTGGCAATGAAATTTTGGTTCTATATGACAAAAATTAAACCAAATCATGATACTGCAAAACCATAAATCTATTAGAAATATTTTTTTTAAAAGTGTGAAATATAAATACAGTATTTTTATGGCAAATTAATCATAGCAATGAAATGAAATCAGTTTTATATTTCATGACTGACTTATCTACTACAGCTTATAAAATTAAAAATGTACCCAATTATACAAATGCTGTATCTCACTATTGTTTAGAAACTCAGAGTTCTTACTTTGCTGAGAGACACTCGTAACAGCTCAATACACTTTAAACTCAATTTCTAGACAACACAAGCAAAAAGATAGAAGTTTACCAGAAAGTGAAAAGACACCATTTAAGTTGTCTCCTACCTCGTATAACTGTAACAGTAACCATGTTTAGACCTAAGCATCTTAGAAGCCTAAGGCCTTTAATTATTGGAGAACATCTTGCTGTGTACAATCCATACTGTAGCAGGGAACAGAATGAAAACTTGGATTGGTTCTATTTCACCCTGTCCTAAACACAGCAATTTCTTCTATATAACACTATACTTGTTTACCAGAGCATTAGAAATTATGTCTACTTATATGTAATTCATGTTACATTTTTTATTAAAATATGAGCTAGTCAGATAGCATGGCTTTTCCAAAACAATTCAGGCTTCCTAAAAACTACCACAAATCTTGAAAGCTTAGGACATGTTTTAATATTTCTTCAAATATGGAATTTGGTAGTAAATTCTTGAACAGCAATGGCTACATGGGCCTATTTATAGTCAGAAAATCTTGAAAAATAAGGACTATAATTTGGCTTTATTCACCCTATATAGCCAAAGCCTATTAGAACTTATCTGTAGTTTTAAAATCTATTATCAAGTTTCTTTCTAATAATGAAGGTGGAGCATTGGTGTATGGGCAACAACTACCTTCTTTTCAAAGTAGGAGATACTACCTGAAACACTAAAGTAAATTAGTCAAACCTATTGAAAATACAGCCGTTAATGTTCCACCAAATGTTAGACACATATGCCCAGTGAAGTAAGTAGCAGGTACACAACAGTATCTGGAGAAACAGGGAACTGCTTTGGGAAATGTAATATAATGCTATGCTATGCAAATGAAACATAAATTTAAATGCACTAAAAGCTTGATCAACATAAACTTTATATTTTAAACTGAAGTACAACTTTAAATTTGCCATTTCTTTCTATAACATCTGCAATTCTAGATTAGCCAAGAAAGAGACCTACTTCTGCCAATCAGCATCAGGAATCAGCAATCAGATTGCAAATTCTACAATGATTTCTTAAAAAAAACACTGGCAAAAATAGCTTTAATCAGCTCAGTTTATCTTTTAATGCTAATATTGAAAGGATCTGCATTTATTTTGAAAATCATACATAAGAAAAGAAAGAAAGAAAAAGAAAAGCTGTGAATTTAAGAAAAGACAAAGCCTAGAAGTTGATAAAATTTAAAAAAAAAATTTAAAAATCATTATGCCTAAAATTCTCTCATGTCACAATGCGGACATCCGATTAAAGCTTATTTATGCACATTGCACAGCAGAATCACCACAGAAAGACGGCACTGACGTTGCAAAGTGGATGATCTTTAGATTGGGAGACACTTGTGCACCTGTACAGCCACCTTTTGAAACACACTTCATACCGGAGTCTGAGTTGCCTTACATAAAAGCATCCCCCCAAAATCAATCCTTTTTTTCCATTTTTGTTGACAAGGTGGCAGCAAAATTGAAGTACTTTCAGAATGAGGAGTTCTAGTGTCTCCATCAAAGTATCATTTGCTCTCTCTGCTTTTCCAAGATCCTCAGGAGCCTCATACTGGTTATGCCAACTTATAACCATTTATGCTGTATCCCCAAGTACTTGGCTAATATCACAAACCTGGCCAAATCTTTCTGCAATTGGTGTTGACTGTTGCATACCAGTCATCAAGTATGACAATAGCTTTACTTAATAAGAATGCTCCATTTTTTGTTAATTTTAGAATGATTGCCTTTTATAACGTTAAAACTGATATTCCCAGATATTCAAGATATTCCAAGAAATATATGCGATCAGTTGGTCACTTCCATAGCTCAAAGGTTTGCAGGAAACAGCACATGCAACAAAAGCCCCCCCACAACTACAACAGAGAACAGAGGATTGTGTTCCCCTGCCTTAGCCCTTTTGATCTGTACTACAAGTAGGGCTGTGCTGAATTACAGATAACTGAGATTTCGTGATTTTCATATGCTAATAAACCTCTGACTTCACATTTCAGGATTTTTGTTTGAGTGGGTAGAAGCAAACACAAGCAGCTCAGCAAATTTTACTGACAATTTTGATAGTAGCTGAATTTGCTCAGAAGAAGGTGGACAAAAGAAAGGGTCAACAACAATTAATAAAACACTGAATACTATTGGAACAGCAAGGATTTACAGATAAATCCTTACCAGACGAGGATAACTTAAGTTGACTAGAAGCAGCTTTATCCCACGGGCACTTTGTGGTGGTGACATGCACTAATATGTGAGGACTCCAAATGTTTCACCATGGCTTTTCCTTTCTAATTTTACATGACTCATACATTCCAGAAACTACTAAAACTGTTTTACTGAGTGTACAATTGATTGTTTAATAACTCCTAACTCCAAATTCTTCAGAGTTCTGAATTTTAGATACACATACCAAATCCAAAATCAATGTTAAATTAATAATATTTGCCTAAAACCTTCTGATGCCTCTTGAGATAACTTGATAATCAGTTTTGACTTTCTTTGCTATCAACAGATGCTTTCGTTTTATGTTTCCTGTAGATACTATTACTTCAAAGTAGATAAATTCTTTTAAATCTCCTAAAATATGTTTTCTGAGAACTGTTATCTGCTATTACTTCCCAGACTGAATAAGAAGTACCATTTTGGCAAGGTATAAGAGAAGTAGGAGCATAGTTTAGCATGTAGTATGGTAGTTAACCTAATGCCTTCTTTGTAAGTACATTATACACTGTAATCCCAAACACTGACAGAGCAACCCAGTCTTAGCTACAGACAACAACTACTAATAAAAACCTCTTCCATCGACAATAATCTAAGTTTCTGAAATGTTGTTTAAGCAGGGATTATGACAATCAGTAACTGATCTTTAAATACCAAAGAAGTCCTCTTAACTACACTATAGAAACCTGTCCAGCACCTCTGCTGTTGGATGTCAGGCTCCTCTACTTCCCACAGACAAGGAACCGGCATTGCACCCACTTTAACCAGCAGTACCTTTCATCCAGACATGTGGAATCTGAACCAGTGATCTGTATTGTCTGAAGCCCAGAGCTTTTATTAATGCTCAGGTTCCTATGCAATTTATATGAAAATTGCACTCACTTTGAGGTCTCTTTTTGCTATCAGAGAAAATTATATGAAAATCATATTGTAATGACTCAGAGAATGAAAACATCTGTATTAAATCTGCAGTGGTTACTTAAGTACAAACCATTTCTTTGGTGTTAGATATTGATGAGCACACACTTATTCCAATAAATGCAAGACATGCATAAAATATCTTAAATTCAGAAGATGTACTTAGAAAAAGGGGTTCCCCACTAACTGGCCAGCTGGGAGTTAAGAGATATGATATCTGTCTCCATGGCTTTTTGACATGATACAAGAATTATAGACAGCCGACATGCAATGTATTTATATGAGATATAGTTTCATATGTTCACCAAGAAAGTGAAGCAATCTTTCTTCTGTGAGACTTCTACCTATCTTAATTTCCTTTAGTGCAAACAGTTATAGACAAGCTCCTCTCTGAACTGATAATTTTTTAGAGGTCATTCAGCCCATAATTTCAGGTCCTAGTCACTATCCTGATGGTCCTTCTTAGGAAATTGGACCCAGTGGGAACGTTTCTTCCTTCTGCTTAGTCTATGGGTCAGCATTTTCCTTCCCTTGTACTTCTTAATTCCCTTAAGTGGCAATTATTTAAGGTACAGTTAGAGAAGGTGCAATCTACATTCATCCAATAAAACCTAAATATTAAAAAGGACAGAAAAATCCAGCATGGTTACTAAGGATATATGGGAGAACATTTAGCATTTGAAAGGTACCAAAGATCTGGTAAATGAAAAGATGGAAAAAATTATGAAGAACTATTGGAAGTAAAATAGAAATTGGAACTACAAAAGAACACAAGTATCAGACAGACAAGGCATCCTACTTACAAAGGTCAAGACTCAGGATGCCATGTGAAGAAATTAATGGAAAGTCAGTGCAGCATAGATTGGATTAATGAAAGCAAACAAAAAGAAAGTCCAGAAGAAATTTTAAAAATCAGCATGGAATTGCAATGATTTGTGATTCATTGGAGCAATTATTGCTGAGGGCTCTTCTCTTCACTCATGACACAAAGTAGTAAAGCACTGAGCACACAGCTAACACTGTGGTTCAATCTCCTATACCTATGTTCTGGCTGTGGCTGAGGCACTTAATTTACTTCACAGTAGCTGGTATGTTTTGGATTTGAGCTGAAACAGTGTCAGCGACATCGGGATGCTTTTCTTAGTCCTGAGCTGCGTCTTTACAAAGTCAAGGCCTTTTCTGCTCCCCACCCCACTCCACCAGCAAGGAGGCTGGGGGTGCACAAGGAGTTGGGAGGGGACACAGCCAGGACAGCTGACCCAATGGACCACAGGGACGTTCCATACCACATGGCATCATTCACAGCATGTAAAGTGGAAGGGAAAAGAAGTAAGAAGGAGGATGTTTGGAGTACTTATTGAAGTGTCTTTATCTCAGTCTAGGAGCTTTCTCACTTTTACCCTTCTGATTCCCATCATCCCTCCATTGGTGGAAATGAGTGATTGGGGTGTGATACTTAGTTGGTAGCTGTGGTTAAACCACAACAACTTCGGCACTTTTCTGATTCTGAAATTATTTCCTATTATTTGTGCAGTAACGAAACTACGTGTAACAAGTGAGTAATTTTGTGTAACTTACCAAAAAATCTAAAATTCAGAGAAAGACTTGCAAGCAAGACTAATCATTTAAGCTATTTATCAAGAATAATTTCAGTGCAGGTTGTTGGGATGCTAGTAACATGTCACAGGAATAAAAAGCATAAACTCTCTCCAAAATAATGCAATTATTTAAATAATAAAACTTTCCTTAGTGAAAGCCACCAAGAGGTGGTGGCATTATGTAGGCAAAATACACCCTGCTATGGTTACTTGAAATTTAATGCCTATAGGTATTGGAAGTACTGTTAGTTCAACTCTGCAAGTCATGAAATAATTAGTTTATAATGGATATGGCACAGTTGAGAAATTTATTATTTAGGTTTATTTATAGATATTTATTATTTATATTTTTATTGGAATTAAATTTAAAAAAATATTTATAGCACAGGCTAGAATACTCAATACAGTTTTATCTACTATATATATTAAAAATTCACCACACATTTTAAACCAAAGTTTTAATTTCATTTGCTTCAAGTTGCGTCTTATATTTACTTTATATTTACTTTAATGAAAATAAAAAAATAAGATCTTTATATTTCTTAGAACTCCAGCATAACTTCCCAGGATAGACTAAGAGATCTACTCTTTAAAAAGTATAATAGGAAAGCAATTTAAATGTTCAGAGTATAGGCCAATCACCACATAAAAATATCCTGAATTATTCCTAGGCATTATACACCTTTATTTTTATTCCTCCTGTAAGATTAATATCTTTATTTCTGTTTGTTTGAAAAGTTTTCTTGATGACCTTGATATCCCATTTTTTGGTGCTTTTCTCCAGATTTTAGTATGTTGATATTCCAATACTAATATTTCCTTTTATAATTTACATTTGCCACATACTATTATGCATATATATCTTCTAGCATAATTAAGTATTTTTGCTTTTCTAGATGGCTGTCATGTCTTAAGGGCTTTCTTCTACTTCTGCACTTAAATATTTCAGCCTGGCTTTAAAAGTTTTATGTTAGGATAGCCTATTTTTAGCTCCAAATAGGCAATAATGTGGCTCGTTCTTCATGAAGGATATTTTATCTATTAATATAATGAAATAGTAGCTTGGAGTAAGATTACCTTCTTTTCATTGGTGAACCTGACATCCTTGCAGAGGCAACAGTCTTTATGGACACCAGCAGGGATCCAGCACGGGCAATGCAAGCAATTTGCAAAGCAGGTGCCCGTCCAAGGGTGTTTTGAGGGCAGATACAAGGTGGGCATTAAGGGCGCAACAGAAAATTTCAGAACTGAAGAGGGTTTCTGTATCATCCACTATGGCACAGTCCCCTTCCAGGCCAGCCAAATGGTTCCCAACTTTGGAAACTAGAATGCCACAGAGAGGAACGACAGGAAAGGAGGTGCACACCAACACCCAGATTAGATATTTAGACATGGGCAAAGACATTAATCTGCTCAGGAGTAACAGCTCACACCACAAAAATTAGTTGCCCTGTTACAAACTGGGATAACTTTCAGAAAAGAAACAATGACTGCTAGGAAATCCCAGCGCAGTGGGCCGTGGGCAGAGAGGCACTGAAAAGCATGCAGGATTGTGCCTGCATGTTATTGGTGCTATACACAATATGGAAACCCCTGTGCAATGGCCCTGCAGCTTATGGCACGCAACAGGACACCTGTTATACCTCCGCTGAGGAGAGGTATTAAGAGGTGTTCCAGACTTTGGTCTAGGCAGTATTTTCCTTTCCCTTTAAAACTATATTCTGAACATTTTTTCTTTAGTGAGACTGATTGGCTTTCATTCCTATCTGAGAATACCATTCACTTAAAGGATGTAACTAATATTAATAGTGGTGGGTTTTGAATATGAGATGATGTAATATTTGCATCAAAATATTTCAACACCTCCTTTCATGTCACTCAGCAGGAATATATGCTGATTGTTCAGGAAAAGCAACTAAGGAACTAAGGAGTCCCTATGCTCTTCAACAGCAGCAGAAAAAACTATATTCTAGGGAAAAAAAGAAAAAAAGACAAAGTATTTTCATGAACACATTTTTTTTTTTCTACTTGCTACCTGGAAAGAACCAACTCTGATGTCATGACCACCCAGATAAAGATACTGGCTATGGAAGCTCTGCTAGGTATACAATGCCTTCTAAGAGATGACAGCTCAAAAAAAAAAAAAATTACTTAGGTTTTTTTTTTAAACATAAATTAATCTTTCCTGAAACACAATAATACATAATCTACATATGTTATAAAGAACCTGGCTTTCTCCTTTACAAACAGAAAATCATTTATACTAGGTTTTTATTTCAAGCACACACTAAAATTACTATTCTTCACAAAAGAGGAAAGGGAGTGTCTGCCAATCAACATGACATGCTATTGAAAGACTGGCACTAATAGCTATGACAAGAGCAAACCTGTTTGAAGCAGAGCTGCTGCTGCCTTTTTTCTTTTTTTAAAGTATACCAGCCATCAAAAATAATGTTTCATCTGACTAGAAACCCAAGCAATATTCCTCTGCTGTAAAAGCTTGCACCTGATTTGCCTACATCTAGCAATGACAATTTTAATATTGTTTCAAATGACAGCATTTAAAGTGTTTTATTTAAACAGTGATAAAGACTAAGAACATTAACTATTCAAAACAAAATTTTTAAATATGCTTGCAAACAAAACTGTGTATCTTTTCTTTGGAGGCTTTACATCAGGTATGAATCACAAGTTTGCGTAAGTACTCAACTAACTTGTATTTCCATTGCTTCAGTGATAAATAGCATTTACTGATTTTATATTTTTGTAGTTCGATAAACTCAAAGAGTATAAGAGGAAACAGGCTTTTATTATTCCATTTTTCCTATTTTTTCTTAACTCTGTATTTTCTACTAAAGAATCAGAGGACGCAAAAGAAAGGAGTAGCAAAAAAATATTTAGAAGTAGAAAAGCACTAGGATACTAGTATAATTGCTATATTATCAGGTTCTGTGTGTCCAATTCACATTCTGAATAAGTCTGCAGTTTCCACTTGGTAATACAGTTACACCTTGATAAAATCACATAATAGATCACACCATAACTTTTAGCAATCAATTTTTTCTCTTAATAATTTGATAAATGTAGCTGTCAAGAGGGATAAAGATCACAATTTTATTTGGGATTAACTATTTGAACTTTCAGAATTCCATTCATGAATATTGCAACTGTTACAACTGATAGGATCACAATTTTGTCCCTTGTTGATGATGCAATCATGCTGCAGGTTGCTGGTACAGCCCTGTTTCTCAAAAGCTAAAGAAACAGAAAGAGAAACGTGTGGAAAGCACGGCCTTTTGAAAAGTGCACTTAAAGTTCGCAGAAATACTTTTCAAACATATATAAAAGAGGAGACAATAACACAGTAAGGGAACTGCCAGGGCAAAGAGCAGAATTTTATACGGATTCTTCAAACACATTAAACAAACAAATAAATGTATGTTCCAAGATATTTTATCAAGGATTTAATGACCTACCAGAAACAAACAGTTTAGGTGAGTGTATTTCCACTTCAGGCTCAAAGAGAGTAAGAATTTAGCACTGATAATGGGAATGTTGCCTCTCTTAGAAAGAATACTTTGGGGCACTTACCTGTCTCCTCAGCTATTCCACTGCTATCACAACACCCAAACACTAGATTCACAAACACAGCCCTTACCAAGAGGCTGTAGATTTACACTGTTTGAATATTTAAGAGCAGAAAGGACTATTAGATAATAGTCTGACTTCTAGTACATGAAAGCCCCTTTACATTTTGCAGTGAACCCAGCAACCTTGGGCCCTCCAAAAACCTATTTTCCAGAAAGACATCCAGTCTTCTCAAGGCTCAAAGGAACAGAACAAGAATAATTTCTTTTGCTAGTTGCTGCCAGAGCTCAATTGACCTCATATTTAAGTGTTTGCACCTTGTTTCTCATTTCAATTTGTCTGACTACGCTTTCAGTAACTGATTTTTCTTAGGCTTTTCTCAGCTAGACTAAGAGTAGCTCATGTCTGATATTTTCTCCCTGTGAAGCAACTCATACACTATAATCAAGTACCTATCTATCATTTGGTCATGAATTATGTAACTCTTCATGAACACTAAGCGTTCAATCACCACGTAGGCAGCCAACTGCCAAAACACAATCGTCACGATCTTTGTTCTGTGAATGCCCAACCCCAGAGGCACCTATAATTTTCACAGAGGCACAGGCACACAAAGCTGTACTTCCAAGCATTCCCCAAAACATGTCTGTGCAGCACAGGGAAGCAGCTCATACTTTTAGTTCTGTCAGGATCCATAGGAGTAAGCGATCCTCCACTCCTACTCAAGGGGCCATGGATGGCAGACTCTCCCACTGCACACTGGAAAATTTGAGTGCTTTGCAAGCATAGTATCACTGTCACAGAAAAAAAACAAACCTTACCAAAGAGTACAACGAATCGAGCAGGCTTCACTGATTTCTTTTTTTTTAAATGACTTCCAAGAATTATTTGGCATGACTGCTAATTCTAAATTAAACATCACCATAATTTCTGTTCAGTGCCTTAAGCAGTTCCCTAATCACATAGTTGACTGTCATGAAGCCATTTTCCAGCAAGAGCTTTGTGACTCAAACTATGGAAGAATTGCACCTATTTTGCACATGAGGAAACTTGTACAGAAAGCAGGAGCATTATATCTTTTGTTCAGTGAAAACCCGGGTTATTCTGATTTCTAGGGTTATGATCACTCTTGGAAATTGTCTCCACTTTTTACAGTGCAGCATGGAAATAATGATATGGAAAAAAACCCTCAGCACCACTGCATAACTTTCAACATTATCACAAAACTAATAATGAACAAACTGCTTCTCTTCTCTCTGAAGAGCTTTTTTTCTTATGACCAGTTTACTACCCACAGAAGGCTACTATGGCACACTGTGAGATGCCATGGACTCTGCAGCTATTGGAATAATGGAGATGTTCAGGCATAGATATTACACTGTTTGGACACAAATAATGCATCATAATAATATCACAATGTTTGTAAGACAAGCGCTCCTAAATGATGACCATTTAGTTCAAACTGAAATTATCACTAACAAGTGATGCTGCTCCAAAGCAGACAAACAGCCAAGAAAGAAAACTGGAATACTGATCCCTTGCAAGATCTACCTCAGGTGTGGACCCTTCTCCCATCCAACTTGACAAAGTATTCAGGCTCAGTTCAACTCTGTATTGCAATGTAGACACAGTTAGAAGAAAACATATTCAAAAATTTTGGGAAGGCAATGAATACAAGAATCAAAGGATTTCTTCAGCTTGCTTTGAAACTCAATTCAGACATGCCCACAGTAAGCAACTCAATTTCTTGTTTTTAATCAAATTATCTCATTTTTAGGAAAACCACTAAAATGATAGTCACCAGCATGATATGACAATTTGCTCATCTATTGCATTCATTTTCCATTTGTAATGATGTATGTTCAGATTTGCATACGGATAACAAGAATATACATAGACAGCTTCCACTAGAACCAAATTTCTATTACTGAAACATTTACTGCAGGATTCCTGAGCTTGCTAGTAAGCTCAGTTCTGTTCTTAGAAAAGCTGTAAGATCAATCAGTATCTTAAATGTGGATTTAAAAAGAAAATAAATTAATATTGTGGACAATGGATAACGGTCTCTGGATTCCTGGCATTTTTTCCAAAAAAAAATTCAATTTTAACACAGACCTTGAGAAAATGGGTCAGAGAATATCAAGAAATAAGCACCAAGCTCTTACAGAACAACACACAGACATTTTAAAAAACAGATTTGATGATTTGTATAAAAATTAAGGTTAAATGCATAAACTGGTATTTGAAGTGTGGCCTAGCAAATTCAATTCACAATTTTATGTGCACTGCATATATCTTTGTTGGCTTGTGTGCCTTAAAGGCCTCCTGTTCAAATGTAGTAAATTTTAAAAGTTAAAGACAAAAGTATAATCCAGACTGTTATTGTTTTAAAATAGATAAGAATTATAAGGAATATAATTGTATTATTAAATAACTCCCTCTATGACAGAGGGAGACTATAGAAAAAAGAGGAAAGAAAGTCTGAAGACCTGGTTTTCTGGCATTTCTATATATCAGTTTAGAACAGAAGTGCTATCACCTTGCAATTACAGTATCATCCTTACACATGTAAAAGCCAACTTCTTTTGTCTTCCATCTTCCACAGCCTCTCCCTTAGAAATGCAGCTTCCTCAAGCTTCTTACTACCACTGACCCCATAAAAGCAGTACAGTAGCTGCCAAAGAAAGCTAAATAGAAACTAATATTAGAGCATTATATTACAGTAGCAGGGCATCGCACCCCCCAAAAGAGCTTATCTGTTGTTTGTTAACCAGCCAGATAACTCAAACAGGACAAGCTGTCTTGTGAGTAATTTTGGCATCATAGGCTTAACATCTCCCAGCTGCCAATAAACATCTTACTGTTGGAGTGAGATCTGGAAAGATAAGCCAGATTTTTGACAGACACTCACTTTACAACTATAAGAGCCACACCAAACTTCCAAAAAGCAGAACTCTTCTATCCATTTCCCTGGAAATGTGTGGAGTTTCTCCCATGATTAGGGATGTCCACTTTAAGGTTACTGTTCAGAGATTAAGTGAAGGAATCTGTGCACATTATCATGGTTTCCATGATAAATTACATTCAACTCCTAATCAATACTATTACTTTTCCTAGCTCTAATATAGGTACCATGATATCATGCATTGCTTTATATTATGCTGTAATCTACTAGTAGTCCCTTTTTATTTTTATACTATGTAGTAAGTAATTCTGATTAAGATCTTTCATCTGTTATCTCCTGTCTGTTTAATAAATAATTCATTTTATAAATAGATCTGACTTGCCATCATTAGAACTTGCAGGCCAGAGTGTTTCCTTAAGTTTAAACTGTTGCCAAAATCTGAGGCTACATTCTTCCTGCAACAATTATAAAGAGCACTAAATTTAAATTAGAATCCTATGTCAATCTTAATTTCACAGACAAGAAAAAGACTTGACTTTACTCCCAGTCATATCCTAAAGGTACCCCACAGATCCACTCTTGATGGGCTGTGGTGAAGGAGTTTCTGACTGTCCTGCAAAGTGACTGGAGTTGATGTCTGTCTCTTTGCCAGTGAAGAGACTTACTCTATTTCTATCTGCTCAAAGAAGCAAAAGGGCTGGCTTTCCTGTTACAAAGCAATATTAGAACATAAAAGACAGACAAATATGTTTAAGTTAAAAAAAAAAAATCAATCTTGTATGACACTTTCATACTCCTATCATCCTAAGGGGTTCTATGTCGTGTTGTAGATTCTCTGTGGGTGCAGCCAATGACCAATAAGTCATCAGTAACTGTGAACCAGACACAGAACAAATCTTATTTTTATAAGGGATGTTAGCCAGGGCACAGGAGTTGTCCTTCATTCCTCTAAAAATCTTCTCTAAAACCTTTAACTCTCAGATGTCCAGCAGTCAGAAATGGATTAAAAAGAAGAAAAGAAACTTCCTTTAATTTAACTATGGGTAGGAATACACAATTATCACCTAGGTTCCTCTTTAATAGTGTTTCTTCTTGAAAGGAAAATACAGTATCATCCTTTTAGCAATGGGATTATGCAAACAATATTTCAAGACTTGCTGTATACCAATCTAGGTGAGCCTGGCAATAATTAGGTGACAATCTGTTCTTGCTAGTCCTAACATATTTGCATAGTACCCTGTTTAGTGCAAGGGGATTTCTAGAGCATAAGAGTCAATGCATAGAAAAGAAATATCATTAGGATACAACACACTGATGACTGTTTTCCTGTGTTGACAAGACAAGCAAACTGAACAGTTTTAACCACAGCATGCTGCAATGAACAATTAATTTACCCAGCTATAGTCTTGAACAAATAATGTGAAAATGTACATACAATGTTTGTAATTTTGGAATGGTAGTGATTCTATCCGTGTTACAGCTCTCTGTGTTATACCTATCTATCGAAAGCATTTGATTTTTTCATATTAACTGGGATTATTGTAGTAAAAATCCAGCAGTGTCTGGATTTAAGCTCTGAGTTGAATATTCATTTGCTTTAGTGAGAACTATGGTGAAATGTGATCAGTTTTCTGACCTATTTTGAAATTGGTATTCCGCCAACTGGCATTTTGTTTGCACATCCAGATATTATCCACCATATGCTGACATGACATGATGATTGGTTCCAAAATGAAGTGGAATACTTGGCAAATAGAAATATATGGTACAAATAATATACTGCCTCTAGTCAGGAAAGCAAGCAGTCATTTTGAGAAGACTGAGAGATTTAAAAATAACTACAGTGTACACACTGCCCAAAGCTGCATGAAAACTCTCCAGATTTTGGTTTTTTACAGGTATGAGGGTATCAAAAACTATGAAACCAATTCCTTACAGAAAATTCAAATCTGACACAGGAGTACTCATAATAGTAATTCAATGGAAGATTAATTTGCATCTCAGGGAGACTTTGGCCCACATCGCTTCTTCCTCCTCTGGATTCCCCAACTCTTTCTTCTCACCATCTGTTCTTTTTTCCCACTGCTCTGACTTGTCTTTCCACCCAGTGATGTCTAAGTTATCTGCCTTTCCTGCATTAAGACCACATTTCATTCAAGCTCCACACTCATTCTGTATTATTTCTCCTAACCTCCTACCATTGAACTCTATTTTTCTCCTAATTTGAAGCTTCCATTAAACTTTTGCTTTCTACTCTCAACTGTAGAATCGATTAAAAAAAAAAACAAAAACAAAACCAAACTTGTTCCTAAACAGAAAACACCCCATCTCTTTTCTTTTAATTCCTGTTTCCAAAGCAGTGTTTTTGTTTTGCATTCCTCCAGTGACTTCCACGTGTGTGCTCTCTAACGCAAAGCCTGAAAACATGTATCTAAGCTGTTGGTTGATCTCTGCTGTTCTATCTTTTAATGAGGAACAGTGTACTTTTTTGTAATGAAATCTCAGAATTTTTAAAGCAGTGCATTAATTTGCCACAGTATTTCCTATGGAATTTTGTTTTTCTGTTCTTGGGGGAATAGCATGGGCAGAGGGACTTAATAAAAATGTTAAAAAATATTTCTCCGTAAAAGTTCAGCTAGATTTCAATATGAGGCATCTAAATAGCATGCACTTCTGATGTTTATTTATTGAACTGCAAGATTTGCTTGTGTGACATAAACAGATTTCAGCGCTTAATGCATAACCTTCAACCCTGGAAAACTTGAAGAGGATTAAGCCCATTTTAAAACCATGTTCTTCTTCAGAATAAATGATAATAACTTCTTGTTTTCTTATTACAATCATTTAAGCACACGCATTTAGAAAAGAATTTGTAAGCAAAGGAAGGAAGGACCTTACCAGCATGCAAGTATGCCAGATCAGGATTTTCAATGTCTGGGTGTAGTTCTTTCAAGTGGTTACGAAACTCCACAGGGATATTTGTTCCATAGTCACACCTAGGACAGTTATACATTTTTACTCCTTCATGCTTTCCTGTATGCAAGATGTGTTTACGGATATTTTCTGCACAATTAGACCTAAAAAGCAATGAAAAAAAGAAAAATTATATATATTATTTCCTACTAGTGGTTCAAATAAAACCTAGTGTTATAACAGAAAATCAGCAGTCATCACTAATTTTTCATTATCTGTACATTTTTTTCATCCTCTTAGGTTTTGCATAAATGTTGTCTTTTGCATGAAGGCTCCCAAAGCTGTTTCAGGTTAACTGAACATTACATCTGAACCAGAATGATTGATTTGATATATTTACAGAATTTCTATTTTTCTCATGGTAGTCAGTGACAGACAGAAATTAGGCAAAAGTCTTTACTTAGTGAAACTGAAATACACAAATGCGTAAAATATTCCCAGTGGAGCTCACATGAACCTTTCCTACACAGCTCCTAAATTCAACAGGAGTTGCAGTGAATGATTCTTGCAAGTACATTCCACCAAGTTTCATCTCACTGTGTGAACTGTTCCTAGGAAAGAGAATTGAGTTCTTCAAGTTTACATCTTTTTGAAAATACACAGAGATTCTGGTTTACATCTTAAACACAGTTTTTGTGAAAGAAGGGGAGTTTTCATGCATAAAAGTCAGAATACATATACAATTAGTTTAACACATTTCAAAGCAATATTTATAATCGTATTTCTGAAAAAATGTGAATAGAAAAAGATTTCACATTTCCCTTACTCACAAAGAGATCCATACGGCAGTAATTTTTAATTTCTAGTCTTTAAAATTTTCCAGTCACATTACAAAATTATTTTGCATTAGAATTTCCTACTTATTCAAACTCTGTGATGAATCCTACATAAAATACACTGCTGCTCCGTTTGTTTCAATCAGAAATAGCCAGTATATTTATTCTTGAATCAAAAGAACAGAACTGTACATGTGTACCATTGCTTTGGGGTTTTGTTTATTTTTTAGACTTTCTTACTAGCATATACTATTATTATTGCCAAACTAAGAACAGTAGTTCAGCCTAACTGAAAAAAGTACAAACACTCGTGTAAACTAAATGCATAATACTTTACATTATGCAATAAATGTATAATACTTTACAAATACTCAAGGAAGACAACTGTAGTATTTTGGGCAACTGGTTATATACCCATCACTGTTAGAAATACCACAGTGACAGGCACCTAAAAAAAGGACCCCCAAAATAAACTGGAAGTAGCAGCTTGAAGTTCTGCTGGAATGCTTGTCTCTCCCTTGGAAATGGTCATAGTAAAGTTGATATCTGCCTTACGGTGCTGCCAAAGCTCACCCTCTGTCATGTCCATCTGCTATATACTGGTATAATGATCAGATGCCTGACAATGTCAGAGAAGACGCTTATCACGGAAAAATATAGAAAATATTGGTCCTCAGCATCTTTCAGAATTCATCCCTAAAAAAGTTACAACACTCATAAATGTTAAAATGAAATATGTATTTTACAAAAAAAAAAAAAGGTAGTGTATACTGCAATGAAAGCAGGAGACAACCTGGTAACCTCCTATCATGGGTTATACTTTAAAGGGCAGTAGATTAAAGCAGAGCATACGAATCTAAAATAAAATATCTGTGTTCTTTTAGCTCAGCTCTCATACTATGTTAAGGAAAGATATAAAACTTTTTACTTTGAAATATTTCTGTGAAATATATAAAGGATCTGTGGAAACCTATGTAAGAGTTGTGAAGAAAACCCAGCCCGTTCAAGTCATAAAAGGCCAGTTCTATCTCCTTTGATTTGGAATTTGCTCCAACCACTTTAAACAGAGCAATCCTGAAGCCTCATTTATTTAGTCATCAGTAAAAATCTGTCACTAAACACACCAACACAGAGATATAAAAAATTTAAACCCATATTTTTCCATGTGACAAGGCCAGGAAGGCTTAATCAGAAATGAGGAATATGAGATCACAAGGCATTACAAATGGCCCCTCATATTAGGTTGCAAAGCAGCAACTGCCATCATAAGGTAAACCATGAAGGTAACGACTGGCAAATCCGAGCACTTTTGAAGCCAAGAGATACCTTTAAATATGACAGGACAAAAGTGTACTGCATATAAAATGTTTTTTAATTATTCAGTGTGCTTTGAATGTGTGTTTTATTAGGAGTCTTCTCCCACGTACCGTACAAGTATGTTACTATATGTCTGACACAAAACACCCCCACCAATACATTGTGTGTGTAGTTACAGCACTTCAGCTCATATGAGTAAACACAGAGGTCTGTGATTTTAAACAGCACTGTATTTTCACTAAAGCTATGTCATGACAAGAATCTAACTAGAGCATTAGAGTGTTGCAATAGTGATGATAGTTAAGCTTTTGACCGGCCTTGTATTACAAGATTCATTTCCAGGTGTTTATAAACCTTGAAATACAGATTTCCTTTGTTCTGAAATTTGGAAGATAGAGCCCAGCCCAACAGAAATCATTTGAGGAAAGTCCTTCTGGTTTTTGAGTTCCAGTCTGAATTACAGCCACAAACAAATAGATGCAGGTTTTAGGAGACTAGCATGTATTTCAGTAAAGCTACAGTAGAGGTTTCTAAGTTAAATTACTATTACCACTGCTTAATGTAAGCATGCTTTAATCCTCGTGATCCATTTTTAAAATCAAATGTATATATTTCTGTCAATTTGTCCATGCTCTGCAGTAGCAGGAAGAGAACTCATTAGAGAGACTTAATTAGTCTAAAGCTATAGTCAATGAGTTTATATTCAATTCAGATGCAGAGAAACACAACAAAAATTTTCTTTTTATTTCACGTCTTGCAGTAAGTCTTCTTATTAGATGTGAAGAAAGGTTTGAGACTTAATGCGAACCCCACAAAAACCCTATCAAAGGGAAGAGGGAGGCCAGTATAGAGTTTTCAGTGTCTTGTCAGTGCTATGCACAGTGAAAGAGGAGATGGAACATGTTGCTAAGGTACATTGCAGATGAACAGGAAATATGAAGAGCTGAAAAGCTCAGCCCAGACTTCCCATGCAACAAACCTGTATGACCTCCTCCATCAAAGACTGATATACTGGGAAGGGCATAGGCCTACTTCCCACATCCAGGAGAGCTCCCACATTTATGTAAAGGATAATGCTTTGAAATAAGGGAGACAGATGGTAAGATCCTCCTGAGAAAAGCAGCTACTGCTTAGGATGAACAGAAAACCTCTTCTGGATAAAGACAAAAAAGGACATTTGTCTCTAATGTTCATCACACAGCATTGTGTTCCCATTGCTGTTCTAGCTGCACATTCCATGTTGCCATTACAAGTCCATTCCTACCAACCAGGTACCTTTTTCTGCTCTCAAAAAATTAAAGGTTGCTGCATATTCAAGTATCATAAACTGGAAATTACTTGTCAATTGTAAAATGGTACTTCAGTTACACAATCACAGCATGCTTAAGGTTCAAAGGGACCTCTGGAGATTGCCTGGTCCATCCCTGCCGCTCAGGAAGGACAACCCATGGCCAGCTGCCCAGGACTATTTTTAGGCAGCTTCTGAATACCTTTGGAGTTATCTCCCACTCTCCCTGGGCTGTCTGTGCCAGTGCTCCGTCACCCTAACAAAGGAATTGTGTTTCCTGATGTTCAGAGAAAACCTCCGATCTTCCTGTTTGTACCAACTGCCTCTTGTTCTGCCTCTGGGCACCACTGAAAAAGAGCTTGGCTTCCTCTTCTTCAGAGCTTCCCTTCAGATATTTGTACATACTGATGATATCCCCTGAGTCTTTTCTCCAGGCTGACCAGTCCCAGCTCTCTGTCTCTCCTTATTTGGGATGCTCCAATTGCAAACAATTTAGTCAAGTTTTCAGTGGTCATTCAGCTTGCACAGGCATCATCCACAGAGTGACAAGGAAGCCTGATGCCCCATTCCACAGCCATCTGCACCCTTGCCTCTTAGCACCAGTGATCCACTTTGTTGGGAGAGTGAAATAAAGTGGAAGGTTAGGAGTTATATCAAATCGCCAGACATTTTCTCAACATGAAGAGCTGTTGCCTCTGTTTACTTTGCCTTCCTTCTCCTATCTTTATATATATATATATATATATATATATATATGCTTCAGTTCTTTTACCAAAAAAAACAGGGCATTGTGCTAAGAGCAAAAAACAGAGTGCCTGATCTACAGAAGAGTGGGAAAATAATGCTTCTGGTGCATGAGACAAAGTCCTCATAACTGCCTTCTTCCTTAACCCAAAAAGTCCAGTTGTTCCTTTAGCCCCTAAAAAGTAGTGTAAGCGCTCCTACGAAGAGGTTTTCTCAGTTGCATTGGCAAGCTATAGTGTGCAAAAGACCAGATTCCTCAGCAAAACGAGGCTTACCCCACTGTAAACAGCAGCACTGTTCAGGGGTCTGGGATGGCAGAGCACAGACATGCACTTTGCAGGAGGCAGAGGTGAAAGTTCAAAGTCAGCAGCAGGGAAGCATAAGCGGAACAATGAGTCTTGGAGCAAATCTGTGCCGGGGGGGAAACAGCCTGAAGGTCCCCTCAGTAAGTGTTGTCTGTAGTTACTATTCCCCCATCATCTCTTCCTTTCCAATCCTGCAGAGCTCAGCCAGCCAGTCTCACCAGCAAGCAGTACAAGCTGTGTGAGGGCAGGGATTTGGGCATCCCTTCCCCATGCAGAGGGACTCATTCCCAGCCTCGTGGCTGGATGCAGCAGGCTGTGCTCTGCATTCCCCTCAGCCAGCAGCACTGGTTCGAGCAACCTCTGTAAACAGCCAAGTTCAGTAGATAACTGCAGGCCTGTGGCTGCCCAATACCAGAGCTATTTGCTGTCCTTGACTTTTACATGCTGTTTTGGATAAAAATAATGAAATAAGAGAAATTCACAAAACATCTGTCAATTCTAAATTTGCCCATGCCGAATAGGAATGTTTCTATATTTTTAAGGGTTTTCTACATGAGAATACATTAGCATTGTATTAAACATGCTGAATGAAATATAGCAGGAAGTAATCCATTTTCATTATTTTTTTTCCTATTTACTAATAAGAAACTGAAATTAGAACACTCTTCCATTATGCAGTGCCTGACATTTTCAGAAAGATACTTACTGCAAGACATGGAAATGGAAGGTTTCAGAGGTGCAAATGAGGCAAAATGTTAATTATCTAGTACACCAAGTTTTAAAAATTTTAGCACCTTGTAGGACTCCTATTTGCACAAAATAAACATTTTTCAAAATGTCTTCTCCAGTACATTAGGTATAAACATCCTCTTTCTGCAGAGAAATGCGTATAACGTAAAGGAGTTACGGCAGCTCCACTGACGTCACTATTTACAACATAAAAACAAACACAGTGATACAACAAACTAATTGAAAAGATTTCTATTTTTCCCGTTTGTCAGTATGAATCAAATTCACTCTCATATAGACAGCATTCTGAAGGTCTTCTGCACCCTTTATACCCTGCTATGCAACCTGCAAGTACACAGAAATTGCAGCATTTTGATTGAAAAATAGCAAAGTCTCCAGATACTTTCTTCCAGAAATAAAAGCAGTTATGATGAATGCAAACTTCTCAATGAAGCAATATGCACTACTGTAGATTCTTAACCTCAGTTATTCACCAAACATTTGCAGGTATTTCTTTCACAGAAAATGCCATCTAACTTGGAAAACTGGCTTTAAATCAAAATTGCAATAATGTAATTACACTAGAAAAGGAGAGCCATAGATTTTTAGAAATGCAAAGTCATATGGAACATTTAGTTTGACCTTATGAGCACAGTTCATAAACATTTGCCCAGTAATTCTTTTCTCAAACCACAACCCTTTTGGTACTAAAACATGGTTTCTGATGGAGCAGCAGAGAGTTCCTTGCAATCACAGGCAAATTACTCTTCAGCTGATCACTCTCCCTTTTACAAACTGTTGTATTTCTTATCCCCCTGCATCCAGCTAACAGTGCTACATGTCCAACACACCTTGCTCGGCTGTAGAATCCCCTGATACCCGGGCCTCCAGTGGAAGAGCTACAGAGACCAAGTTCCTTTCAACTCACTTTGAGGAATCATCAGGTTCTCCCTACACTCTTTTCAGTTGCTTTAAGCTTTGAAGGCTTTCACATTTCACACCAGTGCTGCATACGTGGATGCCATAACTTTCCCAGTGCTCAGCATTCTCCAGTTGCAGCCACAAGTTCTGGGAACTCCTGGATACTCCTTGCAGCACCAAGAGCTCCTGCACACTCAGTTAAATGCACGGACCTTTCAGGTTGTTTTCAGCATTACTGCTTTCCAAAATACAACCTTTCTAGCCTGCCTTTGTTTCTTGCTGCCTTTGTTTCTAAACTGTATGAAAACTAGCATTCAGCAGGGTGGTGGTAAACAACCTAATGGGCAATATTTTCTTGACAGGAAAGAAATAAATACCTCAATCTGTGGTAATTACATTATACAAACAGGCTTATTCAATCAAAACCTCCACAATGACAGTCGCTCTGCCCAACTTCTACTTAGCAAAAACCCAGACAAACAAACCAACCAAAAATTCTTCCCTGCATATTCAAGATTTAGCTACATTTCTGGTTTTAAAATAAAATAAACTGATTGCCAGTTAGTGGCAACTAGCTACATAATAATACATAATCTGCACATACCACAGGCAATTCAGACTGCAAGTTTAAAAGTTAAAGTATTAGCTTACCTCTTCAGTGCTACAAGTCAATACAGTATTGCACAAGAAACACCAAAAAACCAGCAAAATATCATAGCCAAAAATACATTTGGTAATGTGGTGAAACTAACATTACAAAACTGCAATAATTATATATTAAAACACACATAACATATATATTTATGTATATGTGTACAAGAAACGTAATACATTTTCTCAGCCTTCTTACTACTAACATGCACCTGGGTTACTTTTCCCTTGCTCTCTGCTTTTAAAAGCAAAAGTTCTACCTTTTATTTAGGTTTTAAGTGAGTGAGGGAACAATCCCATGGATACAAGTGCCGACGCTCTGCATCCGACTTAATTATCAAGGGACTTACGATACTATTGCTGGAATTAGCCGCACGCGGCTCCGTGGGAACTCAGAAGGGCAACTACAACATACCCAGTGCCAGCTCAGCTCTGCCTGTGTCACTGCTGCCAAACAC
The DNA here is from genome assembly GCA_013397775.1 of Eulacestoma nigropectus. Lineage (NCBI taxonomy): Eukaryota > Metazoa > Chordata > Aves > Passeriformes > Eulacestoma > Eulacestoma nigropectus. The sequence continues at coordinate 708,846 of VZTE01002697.1, forward strand.
CTCCCTGTGCTGTTCCTAAAGACCTCTGGTGGACAGTGACAACGAGCTGCTGGGGAAAAGCAATGCCTTTGCTACCATAGCTGCTTCTGCAGTGAATATTTGCTCACAGCTTTTCAACTCTACCAAGAAAAGATGACTGAAATACACACCCACAGAGTCATAAAAATGCATGTCCAACAACCTGGTGGCCACATGTATTGCCATGTTTTCATGTACTGCCATGTATTGCCACTCAGAAAATATGAAGTAGCCCATAAAAGAGAGTACACTACATTTACATGTTTTAATGAGATTTTATAATACAGTCAGTTTCACAAAGAAAATAATAAAAATGTATTTGGGATTTATTCTGATGGTATTATACCAACACCCAGGGATAATAATCGTAATGTTTTCTGCTTTTCTACATTTTTAGCTTTGCATTTTTTTCTGTAATGATCTATTTGTTATGACATACAGCATGTGTGACAGATGTCCAATGCTGGCTGCTAAAAAGTAGCAGAGCCCTGTAGGGAAGAAGCAAAAACTTGTGCGTCAGCACAGAAAATGATGGAAGATTGATAATTACTGCTTGTTTCTGAGCTCCATTCAGCAGACTAGCATGTCCAAATTGTAATTTGGCCACAGATCCACCATTCTATTTACAATGTATTGGAATGAAAATTCCCAGTTTCAAGTAATTGATCATTACGATAGTCAAAGTGAGTGCTTTTAAAGGCAAATTCGAGGTAATTGGAAATTCTGAAGGGAAATAAGAAGTGATGTACTCTAGTCTTGTTTACCTCTGAGGAATCTGTAAAGCCAGTTACAGCCCTGCACAGTGAACAAAAAACAAAGTATAGACCCAGTGCTGGCATCTAGATCTACTCGTGAATTTTCAGTTAGAGTATTTTTGTAAAAAAAACCAAATAAACAAACAAAAAAACCTAAAAACAACAGATTCCACAATGTAAAGAAAACCTGATTCTTTTCAGGAAAAAACCCATTTCTGATTCCAAAGAAAAAAGGCACCCTGCCTTAAATGCTTCCATTAATTCTATTTTCTACAAGAAGAGAAAGAAATGAAGAAGAGGCTTTTAGACAAAACCTGCAAATCATATCCAAACTGCTAGACTTGGAAGGAATGGGTAGAAAGGGTACAGAAAGGTATGGAAATGTGCCTCAGCTCTCCTCCTGTCCCCATAGGTACTGTGCAGAGGTGGGCTTGTGAGTCTGGCCCAGCAGCTCTTCGGAGAGAGGCTCAGTGTCTCCTTTTACTGGCTATAGAAGAAAACAAAGCAAAAAAACAAAAAAAAAACCCAACCCAACAATCAAAAAAATTTTCATAGGACTGATTTGCTTCTGAAAACTCTCTGTAACATTTGCTAGAACTCCTGGTTTCCACTTTGCTGCAGGCAGAGTGGTCTCTGTGATGGCCCAGCTCAAGGGCCCGCATGCCTGCGGCGTGAGGGATACAGGGCTGTGCACAGTGCACCGCTGCACTGTGTCAGCCAAGGTTTAAGTGGCAGAAATAGCAGGTGGAGTTCATCTATTTCACAGTAACTGAGAATAATCGCTCCATTGTTCATGGGCTTCCTCCCTCCCCCTTGCCTTTCTTCTGAGAGCAGATGGCATAAAAGAGAAGTTGGTCTGAGAAACAGCACCTCCACAGTGGTGTGAGGATGGAGACCAGGCTTTAGGTATCATAGGCCCTGATTTAACAAGGTACTTACGCATTTGTGAGGCTTAAGTACAGGCAGCCCCCGTTGACTTCAAAAGAATGACTCACAAGGTTAAATTTATGTACATGAACAAATACTTTGCTGAAATGAGGCCATGGAAAACATCCATTTTTTTAAAAAGCTGGGATGAATTTAATTGAAGACACACATTTCCTTTCAACATCAATTTTTTCCCTATTGTACTTCTTTTAATGACCACATAAAGTAACTGAACAATTCTGTAGAGTCTGTTTGTATATCCTCAGGAACACATAAAGTATTTTCACAGATATAGAAGTGCACATGGAGCCTAGGAAAGGGTGTGGAATCTAGCGGCTGCACAAGATGAAACTGGACTCCTAATGTTGCTGGAGTCAGAAATGATAGCAACAGACCCTAAAGGCTGCCTGTCAATCTCGGATGCAGATGGTACTTCTTCCAACTGGCCTTCGTGTCAGTTCCTTCAGCCATTTTAGTGACAACACGGTTCCCTAGAGGGTAGATCCTGTTGCTTTGCAGCCTGGATTCACACCCAGGGCACTGTGGTCTGTATGATCTCTGCTCAAAGTAGGTTTTTTTAATGCTAATACAGTGCCTCTTCTTGCCCTATCCCAGCCCCAACCCCCCATGCAAAAATAGATGGTCATTTTCTTCCTCATTTCAAATATTCCAATTTATCAAAGGAATCAGCAATAATTGTCTGAAAGATTCACTTTTGTTATGCATGCCAAAACTATTTATAAAATCCCTGCTAATAAAATTTGCAGACAACACTGTAATTGGCAGCATGATTAATAACAATGACACTGCCACCATACAGAGCAGTCTCAGAAGCCAGGCCTGTTCAATCACAACATGTACACACACGATTACATGTTCACTTTCCCACCTTTGCACAATGCATGCAAGTAACTCAGACAATGCTGTGAAAAGCTGTGACACTGAAAATGATTTAGGGATTAGTGGACCATCAGTTTAATGTGAACTTCTAGAGTGATGCTATAAGCAGAAAGGCCCCATGCTATCTTTAGACGAGTAAGCAAGGAAGTAGCAAGGAAATGTAAGGATGTAATGTTCTCTTTGTGACATTGGAGAAACTAATTCTAGAATATCTACTTCCTGTATTACTGCCTACATTTAAAAAAGGAAACAAACAGCCACAAAGTGATTATAAATAGAAATAGAAGTTCAGTGGGGTAAAAAACTCTAAAACACTTAATAAAAACCCCTTCTGTTTTGCTTATTACACTTGAGCTTGGGCCATGAGTAACCTAAAACGGAATAAAGGTATGATTAAAGGACAACCTAACTTAGAGAAAACCTATACAAAACCAAAAGCAATGACTACAAGTCACAGTCAAATTCAATTGTGAAACAAAGCACAATTTCTTCAGCAATTAATCTTTCACAGAAGGGAAGCTGGTTCTGCAACTTTGCCTGTTTTCAGATCAAACCTGAATATGTTTCTAGATCATAAAATTCAGTCAGAACTACGAGGTTCAGTAGAGAGCAAACTGGGGAAAAAACCACCTATGCAGTTTGTTTTATGTAGAAAGTCAGACTGGCTGAGCTTAAGGCTTTTTCTGGGCTCAAAGTCTAAAAGAAGTACAGTTTAAGTCTGAAAAATGTCATTGTGAGGTCAGCCATTTATTGTGCTTCCATGATGTCATGGAAATTTGTTCAGTCTGCAAATTAAAATATATTCTTCCTGGCTGTTAATACTGCAAAACCATCTTAGATTCTGAAAGTCAAAATTGGGTCTTTAGTTGGAGGTATGATGGATTATCTAATCTAAAATGTGTTTTGAAAGCATACATCAGAGAAACATCATTCTCTTCAGATTATGTCCTCATAATGCCATTTTCTGCACAAATGTAAGTAAATGCAGCATTTGGTTCTGTACTTTGAGCTTACTTCACAGACATCATTCACCCCACGAGAACTGGTTTTAGGAGTAAGGAGCAAGCAAAACTTGATTTTTGTTCCTACAAGAGTACGTTTGTCTATAAGGATGGCCTGCTGCTCAGTAAGAAATTTCAGTTTTCATGTAGCTGGACTTTCACTGGAGACCTACACATCAAAATTAATGTGCTGTGTACTTCGCCAAAAGATACTGAAATGGAATGAAAGCACTGAACTATGTATTTGACTTACCTAGCATATCTATATGTAAAGTAAAACATACAAGGTAGTTTCTACTGCACTTCTACTTCAGACTATTCAAACTTGCAGATAAGCTGCTTTGTAAAAGTATTAGATTAAAATTGGACCAGAATAGACACATTTTTACTGTTCTTTCAACAATACACAATTATGTCTAACATACATAACACGATTTTAACTAGATGAGAAAGCAGGGCAACACTCTAAATCTATTGATTGAGAAGAATAGGAACTGCCTGAATGGTATTAATTCAAAAAGCTGACCCAAGAAGAAAAAAAAAAATAACCACCAGGGCAAAAGCCTTCTGGACACCAATGAAATTCTGTCATATTGAGGAATTTTATAGACCAATGCAAAAATAATTATCCTATGATCATGTATGCAAAGATTCTGTCTCTAAGAAAAAACCCACAACCATATAAAATTAACCCCATCATACTACATGAAAATAAACTTTTTTCATTTTCACAGATAGTGTTATGGACTTGTCTTTTTTCCCACAGAGGGTTAACATGAAAAGAGGGAAGAATGATAAAATATGAAACTTTTTCTTTGGCTTCACCTTTCACATTGCCGTATCATAGAAGAGCAGAAACTAATGAACTTGCTCATCTTCGAAAGCCCTTTTGCATGCTTCTTCCTTCACCCTTAACTCTGATCCTCGCAGATCTTCCCTTATGTGTGTGCCAATTTTACTGGTATAATATGTGCACTTTTATTAGTTGTGTTCTGATGATTTCTACTGAGAGATACTTAAAGCTTATACAAGTCAAAAACTATTTTATCACTTCAGAAGAAAACTAATAGGGCAGAGCCACTAAATGATAAGAGAGACCACTGAATTTATTTAATAATGCATGTCCATTTCACAAAAATGGCCTGTGTAATCCTTTTAAAAATAATAACCTGTTCATTTCAGACCTTGCACAATGCTTCTCTTTGTCCCTTGTAAGTCTCTCAAATGTCTTATTTTAAAGGAATATATAGTACTCCCGGAAGACATTTTCCCATTTCTATTCTCTTCAACTCCTGTGAGCCCTTGTTCTGTGTGATAAGGCAATCTCCTTCGGGATCTGAGCTGTGTAGTTTCGCACCACGAGTGACAAGGACTCAACTTGAATAACTGCTGTGCGCAGGTTGTAATTATGTCAGCTGGAGTGTTGAACAAGGGGACTGATTAATGTGAGCCCCAGCCCAGGCACAGTCCCTATCAAAACCTTCGTGCAGGCCAGCAGTGGGGATGGGTTAAAGCAGAAAGACAAAACATGCTGTATCGTCCATGATAGATGAATTGCTCCAACAGTCTTCAGGCAGATGTTCTAGGACAGTATAATATACAATTACTCTGCCTTATCACCTTCCCAGGGACAATAAAGCTTCCTCCTTCTATAGCTCATGTGAGTGAAGGCAAAATTAGTTTTACTTTTACAACACTGACTCACTTATCATGTTGCCTTGATTGTGCTTTTACAGCTAAAGAAAACATATATTGTACTCTTAAACTAAAAACAAACAAACCCCACCAAAAAAACTCTGCACTTCTCAGCTTTTAAATAAAACCAAACTATTCCTTTGAATCTATTTTGTATCATAGTAATACAGTCCTTAAAGGGCTAATTCAGTAGCTTAATGTTATATGTACATATATGAAAGGACCTTAGTGATTCAAGTCAGAATGCACAGATAATAAAAAATACACAGGTTTGGTGCAAAAGATGCCTATGTGAATAACATGCCCTTAGTGACTGTTTTAACTAAGCACTCATTCTAAAAATGCTACAACACTCCTGTAAAATAATTCTTTGAGAAGTCATTAATCCACATGCCTCTTTAAAGGCCACAAGAGTTTACAACAACTACTATAAACAATCCATGTATTTTCCAAAAACTAAACATAAATTAAGTAAATACTAGAAATTTAGGAACAAATCTATCTATCTATCTATCTATCTAATCTATCTATCTGTATTTGTTTCCTTTTTGTTATCAGATATATACAGCTTGGGTTTTTTTGCTGCAGAGATGGAAGTAGTCTGTTTCAGTGAGTTTGCAGAACAGCAGCTTACTAACATGAGGTGAATAACAAGAGAAGAATATAGCTCGCAATATCCTGAAATCCTTCCTAAGTACTGGATGGGTATAGATAAAGAAGCTGTGCTTTAAAGAAGAGAGTCTAAATAGTTCTACTTGCATTCCAAGATGCATTGCTTTCAGTACAACCCCTTCTTCAGCTATGTAACAATGACATGATCTCCAAAAACAAAACAAAAAAAAATGCACCCAGAAATGCATTTAGCAAGACACATATTTGAAGGTCAGGTTTAAAAACAAAACCAAACTAAACCAGCCAAGATTGATTCTAATGGCACTTAAGACTGCAGCATATTTGAAAAATTCTATTTATATGCATTTAATTTTCCTGAAAGGAATTGGACTACTAGTCCATAAAGGAGAGATAAGGTTTTCTAAGGAGACTATGGGAATTAGGCACTGATACTGCACTTCAACTTGAATGCAGGCTCTCAGCTGTTACACCTTCTTTAAGGTTTTAGTCATTAAACAGTATCACAGTCCTGGCAACAATAAGGTTTCACCACAACAGTACAGGCTTTCCTGTACTCCTCTGGTGAAATGTAATCGTATGCTTATGAATCAAAAAGTAGCTCCAAGAAAGCTGGTACGTTCTCACTGCACAGCATGCTGGCCTGAGTGGACAGCATAACAGGATGATGATATGCCAACTGCTGTACAGAGAAACAACAAATAAAATGGTCTTGGCCTCAGAAAAATTATAATCTAAGTATTGAGAAGGGTAGAATAGGCTGAAAATAGGCAAAAAGAGTAGCGATAGGTTTGGGAGACAGGGTATCAGTAAAACAGGGTAGAAAGCTTTCTGTTCAGGTGTACTGTTGGGCATGGCAGTACTACATGGCAACCTAGTCTGTCCTCCATAACCATTCAAATTCCCAATACAATCAGCGGACATAATAAAGAACTAATTTTCTTAAATTAGGTATCTGCTGTTTCTAAAGAAAGTGTAGGACACCGATATGAAACATCAGAAGCTCTAATCTGCTCTGGAAAAGGAAACAGTGTTGCCCCTAACTTGCTAGAAATTATGCCACTATTCTAGATAGTGGAACTCCTAAGTTTAGGGCTGCCCTTATCTTGAGGAAGGCTGAATTCTGTTCTCTCTCCCAGGAAAGTATATTAGCTGTCACAAAATATTGTGCATCAACCCTTTCTTCTTGAAACTTTGCCATTAGACAGCAAGGAACTGCTAGGAGCCAAAAGCAGATCTAAACCCTGCTTTCAGAAATGCTCTTCTGTTTTCAGTTATGTTCTCCATATAACTTTATTAGAAAACCCAAACAACAGGCTCCTAAGCCCCTGTCCTGTGCCCTTTCAGCTGAGAATCCTAAACAATAACTAGAATGAGGCGGCAGACAGCAGTTCATTATGAACTAAATGAATTCTGACTTGTCTAATATTCAGGCCTCTAACACATACCCAAAAATACAGGCCTGTTTGCCTAAAAAGTGTACCAAAAGTCTTGAGGCAGACATAGACATTTCCCCAGGACAGAGACTTCTGAGCATGCCTCAGTGATTTTACTCAGTAGTGCGAGAACTTGCAAACTCAAGTAGAGAGAGAACTGAAAAACAGCAACTCCGAAAGGAGTAAATGCTTCTGGATTTAGATGTCTTTTGGCAAGATTTAGGAGATCAGGATCCTCTCTGCAAATCAAGTGGGAAGTAGAAATAACCGGGTTCTCAATCCCCCAACTTACTCACCTAGTTGAATTTTTTTATTGTTCAGGATGCAAAGTCTTGTGGAAAGTGCTGCCAACTCCCTGGCTTTCCATTTCTCTCCTTCCTAAGAAACAAGTACCTTCATGACAGGTGAGAATTGTCGCTTCACTGAGGACAAGGAGGAGATGTGATTAACATCAGTGGAGCCAGTGACAGAAAGCCACTGTCTTTGTTTTTGTTTTATAGTATCGATCCTGTGACAGTACACGCTTTCCAGCCGGTGAGAGCGGACTCCCAACTGAGCTATGGAACAGAGATGCTTAGATGGAGAGAGGCTTAGTTATAATCCTTTCTGTTACAGTATCCCTGCCTTGCTATTGGTGAACTGAAACTAAAAATGGGCACTTCAGAGCAGGAAAAGAAAATAAAGATTCTCCTGATGTTATGTTTTAGACTTCTGAGGGAAAAGCCATCCAAACAAAAGAGGAAGCCAAGAACAGATGCAGGTGAACAAGAACTCACAACAAAAATGCTGTATTTGTCTTTTAGAACCCAGTTCTGCAATGCAGAGCACCAACAGAGCTACCAACATCCAATACTGTATACTCATCTCTCACCTCTTGCACCATCACCAGGAAACACAAAGCCATTCCCAAAAGCTGCACTTGCTGGCCTTGTTTGGGCTGATTGCCTGACTTGATGTTCCCTCTCTGGTCTGACACAAATGAACAAATACAGTACAAATCCCTTTATCTTTAAAACATTTCTTCTACTTGAAAGTATTTTTACTGCTCTTCAAAATTACTATATTTCAGCATGCAAAAATCAATCAGCTAAATACCATATGACTGTGCTGTAATTTATTAGTGCTGATCAAAATCTTAAAGACTAGTAATTAAAATTCAAATTAAAATGTGATGAAAGTCACATTTAGTCACCTAAATGAAGAGGCTGAATTTCAAATAGGCACAGAGCCACTGGACCCCATGTGAGATGAGAAATCGTGGATGCTTAGTATCACTAATAATATGTAAAAAGAACTTAGCATTTCTTCAAATTTACTTCTCTTCTTGAAGTAAATACATCCATATAGATCTATGAATATGTCAGTTCATCAGTGAATGACTTACAGAAAACAGAAAGAGTGCCAAAAAAAGCACTTGTGGAATAATCTCTCCACAGTGGGAAGCTTCTTCCTATTCACTAAGAAATGTCACTGGTCTCAATTGCCTGGGTATAAATCTATTCCAAATAATCTTTTCTCTAAAGAAAAACACAGATTTTGAGGGTCTCCTCCTTATCCTTTGAAAAATACCTTTTAAATTTTACCTTTGAAAAGGACCTACCCTGACAACTTGCAACAAGTGGTTAATTTTGGACTCAATACTTTGACACATGAGTATTGTACCAACTGAAGCATGATTTCCTATGCATTCGTGCCTTGTTCACTAAATCTCCCAATGCATCAGTACAGCAACAACAGCTCCCCAACATGTTCCTTCAGGATACCCCCATCCAAGAAAAAACAGTTGTTCTGGGTGGTGAGGCTCTGTTGTAAGAGAGAAGAATGCATGACAGCTGAATTTTGCCTGAAAATGTCCTCCCTAATTTTTTTCACTCCTCTCCTCATCCACCTCTTTCAGGAAACGTGAACTTAATTTATCTCAGCAGCTACTACAGGGTGTCAGTTTACACTGAAACTGGCTAACAGCTTAAAAAGTTATTAAAGAAATGGGTGAAAGATGGATGGATGGGCTGGCGCAAGTCTCACAGTAAGTTAGGGACGAAGGCTAAAAAACAATCCTCGTCAACTGATTTTAAAAAACTGCCTTTCTGAACTAAAGATACATCTTTTTTCCTGAAACAAAACCAAATTACTAATGGCTTTTTAAATGTTAAAATACCCATATAAGAGATCTCCAAAATTTGCTAATGGAAATGATTCTCTGTACTTTAAAGAGAGCTTGTTAACAAAATATGTCTGAAATGCCACATTTTTCTAATGAAACATCATCAGAACTTAAGAATTGATTTTAATAATCACAATACCGTCTACAACTTCAAAATGGTTTCAAGTATTGTTTGCCCTGTATATTGTGCATGCAAAATTCCAAGAGAAATGTTTTGAAGAAGCTCAGTATGAGAAGGCATTCCACATAGGATTTGTAGCAGAATAAATTATGTCCCATACTACAGTTGATAGAGACAATCCATAATCACCTTGAACGGAGATTGAAGGAGCATGCATGGAAGTTACAAACATGAAACAATAAACACTATATTTTAAGGGGTATTAGCAATATCACAATGAAGCAGAAGACAATGTTCAAGCAATTTATGGTATCAGTAGAACCACCAGATGTGTTTACAGGATTATAACACAAATAATTTTACAGTATTATGAAATGTAATGTTTCTACTTATGAGTGTTTTAAATGATAACATAACTAAAAATATAAAAAGGTATCAATGCTGAAAAACACCAGGAGAAGTATTATTTTAAAGCATTATCTTAAACTGTGTATATATGGGTATGGAACTATATTCTAGGAACCACAGTGAGCTGGGCAGTTTGCTTAAGTGGAAGAAAAAAAAAGCTAGGAAAAATAACTGTGCACTGTACTAGTTTGAAAACAAACCAGTGGGAGATCGCAAGTCAGAATTATAATTTAATAGGGAAATTAAAATAAATGCAATAGTACAAGAACACTGACAGAGTCAGGATATAACAACACCCTGTTAGTCAGGGTGGTGGCAGCAGTCCCGATGAAGTGGTCCTGTTGAAGTGGTGATCCTGTAGACAAGGGTCTGGTCCTGAAGGTCCAGTGGTAGCTCTTGTCCTCTGGGAATCCAGTAGGTAAGGGCTGCTTGTGCTGTTCTAAACCCCAGATTATATCCAGGTGGGAATGCTTGGCTCCTCCCCCCTGGGCAGAGCATCTCACAATGGGTTGATGTAATTCTATGAGTCATGCCGTGGGTCCTTGATGGCCCATTAAGCAGAGATAGCTCCCAGAGGGAGTTATCAGGGATGAGTCATGGTAGGAGATAATGAACACTGCCTCACCTGCTTTAGCAGCTTGTGAAGATGATAATAGAATACATACTGTTGGTTACATCTTACACTGTAACCTAGGACATGCACTTACAGAAGGAAGTGGGAAAACATCAAGGAATGTCTCCACTTCAATCCCCTGGCCCATGGGGGTCAGAGAAAGGAGGACAATGTTGCATTAGCCTGTTCCTCATGGCACACTAAGCCTCAGCATATCTAACTTGCTGAGGAGATGATGAAGAGTGCTGTACAGACCTCATCTTTTCTCTGAAGACATAAAATAAGAAGCCCACAGCATCCAAGAATGCAGAACAACCACTTGTTCATATATATTTTCTTCCCTTAATTCCTTTTCCATTATTAAAAAAACACATTTTAAAATATATTTTAAAAAAAGAGAAAGACAACACCAGAGCAGCACTCCATCACTTGTAATAACACAACTGAGTGCTTTATATGTTGGCTATTCCCTAAGAAGTTTCAGCTATCTCTACAGCTGTTTTTCAGACCTAAACAGGCCTAGTAAAACCACAAAGATCATCCCAACCAGGGACAAAATAGCTGTAATAAGCAACTTAAGTTAAAACAGGACAACAGGCTCCTCTCCAGACTGTCTCTTTGTAAGTAAAGCCTCAAGTGAAATAGGGATCCTTGATCTATGACTTATGAGAATAAAGTAGAGCATCATACAACAGAGACTGCAAAATGGTTTTAGGGAAGGTGAGCTGTTGTGTATACCAAATGGCCTGTCTTCCTTATGCCACATTTTCCTATAGAGAACACACCACCTTCTCCCAGCAGCTCAGGAAGGAGAAAAGACAACAATGCAAACCTTGAGACAAGCTCTCCCCATTATTGGCCAACATTAAGCAGCACTTTTGAACCCACAGGTTGCAGAGCAACATCCTTGGAACTCTGAGCTCCCAAATCTCTGATGCCTCTCTCTCCAAAGCAGAGAGCTGAGGTTCTCAGAGATGAGCTTTCAGCCCATAAAGGTTCCCCCCAACACTGGGAAGAGGGTGGCCAAGAACACCAGACTTCCAAACCCCAGGTGCTGACGCTGCTCCAGAGCCTCAGTCCCACCATAGAATATAGTGGTGCCTGGAAAACACCCTCCAGCCACACTGTAGAGGTGCCGGCCCGGTGCGTCGAGCCCACGCTTCCACCCCGGAGGTGAGGAACCTCGTGGTGGTGACAGAGGCTTTAGTACCCTAATTCCCTAAGTACCCCAACGTACCACTCCACAAGAATTTGGGAGGAAGCTGGTACAGAGACAAGGACAACTGCAAGGAATTTTATTTAGTTTTAATAAATCAGGAGTTTCTAACAATGCCATATTTATCTGGAAAATTGCTCACCATTTCTAACGCATTAAGAGTATCTAAGTAGCAAGCTTTTCTCAAACACAAAAGCTTTTTTTTTTTCTTTTCTTTCCTTCTTTCACTTGCTATTCAGCAATTCTTTTCTTTATCTCATTTTCATATCAGACTTTAAACAGAATAAAACCTTTCCCTTTCTTCCCCTTGAACTAGACTACATCTCTTTCTGGAACCACTTCAGAATAGAATTTGCTTTCTGTCACTTCCCCAGACTTTAATCTGTTTTGTATGTCACACGTGAAGGAGGAAGAGAGAAAGTTGTCATAAAGACAGCATTAATATAGAAACTTTTCTTCAGGGTAGTAGCTATATAGCCTGGAGAATAAACCCCCCCCCCCCAACACAAAAGGCTCATGTCTATCAGTTTCATCTTGGAGGCCTGTAACACTACCAGAATATTTTCAGATTGCTAACTGCTACCATGTAGTTAGATGGTAGCTAGTAGTAGTAGTAGGAATAATAGTAATAATAATAATAATAAATTTCTTGTAGATTTCATCACCCCCAAAGATAGCTTTGGCCCTTTTATAATGACTGGATTTGGGATAAAAGAATGACAAAAGAGAAAAATTAATTCTTTTATTCTCTGCTAAGAGGCAAGAGCAAAGAAAACATATATGGTTGTTTTAGTCTTTTTTAAAATATGTTTTACATAAAAGGCTCAAATTAATTAAGCTATGATGACAATGATTATTTTTAGATCAAGCCATTCTAACAAATGAAAGTTTATCTGTAGACATAAAAGATCTTCACTGTACTTTTTTATCAGAAGCACTGTAAAAACAGGAAATTACAGGTCTTTTTGCTACTACAAGCTATATTAAGACCATAGCATTGCTGTTCATCTTGAGGTTAGTACTAAAATTTTATTTACTATCAAAATACAGCATACTTAAGATTATTTAAATTTGAAATATATGCTGGTGTTTCAGATTAATAAATATGAATTAAATATATATTCGATATAAATATACATGCATTTATGATAACGTATTTATGCTCTTTAAGAAAGAGGAATAGATAAGACAGTGATGATTACATATGATAGCAAAAATGAAGTGTGAGGACAGAGAGAAGATAAAATGTGATAAAAGAATACATTAGTTACATTAATCTGTCCACTGCATGAAGTGGTCTTATTCATATTTCCTAGACACCAAATACTTCAAGGTTTTGGGTTAAGTGTCTTGGACACTGATTCAGAAAAAAGAGCATCAGTTCAGCAGGGAAGAGGCTCCATAAGAAACGTTTAGGGACAAAGCCAAAATTGAACAGTAAAGGAAAGACAGTGACTAGTGAAAGAAATCAGGAGCCTGATAATGTTTTTTCAGAACTTGAATTGAAGTGTGAACAAATTACAAAGTGCTGGCCTAGGATCATGACATGCTGTTACAGAGAAATGCTGAAATCAGGTACTAATTTTTACATTGATATCAAAATGGCTTCATGTCTCAATAACATTAAACTCGCCTTTGAGTAATTGAGCACAGCATTTAGGTTTAAATAGTTCCCTTAAAAGTTGTTCTTCAAAGGACTCAATCCAAAATGAGCCTAGAAAAGTATTATCAGTGTTTGTAATTGCATCACCACTTGAGCAGATCCTTAAAGTCCCAAGTTCAGTGTTTGCATGAGAATCACGGATCCATTGAATTAAAAAGGCAATTTTTAATTCCTCTTTACTTAGAGTGGCCACAGGGAAAAAAACCCCAACTCCTAAGAATAAATAAATAAATAAATAGAAAGAAAAAAACAACAAAAGAGGTACCAATGCTCGCGGAATTGTTGATGAATTTCCTTAACAAGTATTAGTCATTAAAATTAGTAAAAGTCCATATTACCCTTCTACCAAGTAGAGTGCATTTACTATGCTATTAACTACAAATAGAGAATGTGAAAGACCTCACAAAATGATTACAGTAGTACATGCTGTGCCAAGGCCTCTTAACATGGCAACTTCACTGCGGACCACAGTCACCACATCTGCATGTGCCAATGCACACGTGTGCACGTACACATATCTTTTCTTAAGAAACAATCATGTTTCCTGGTACCCCTCCATTCTCTTAAGCACTCCAGGCAGTGACACTAGACACTTTGAGAGTGTCATTGGACAGCTTTGAGACAGGAAGCCTAAGTTCTTTTGTACACTGCTACAAACACGGTTGTCCAGAATTGCAGAGTCACGATTTCTCAGTCAGTGCAGACAGCGCAGACATGTCCGAGAGAGGGTCACATCATTACTTGTGTGCTCTCCGGTTCGGAATGCTAGGAATTACATCTGGTCAAGTTGGTTTACCTGATAGCTGATCTATATTGTGTACTGCTACAACACTGCATATTTTTATTCTGAGTTTACCACATAAACTATCTGCTATAACTTAGGTGGATGTAATTTTATTAAGCCACAGAAACATTACAAAAGGGAATAAGGCTAACCATTGTTTTGTTTGCCAGGTATTCACTAGAATAATTAAAGTGTTTTTGCAACTATAGCTAAATTGTATTTCAGATCATTTTTCTTTTAAAGACCTAAATGCTACAGCATATTTTATTCCAGATTGATAGAAATATTTCCAAATATTTTAGCTGAATGTTTATTAAAAACTAAGGGGGGAATAATATTCTGAGTTTTCATCTGGGAACTGTACCCATGCACTGACAGAACGTCTGTCTAAACTTCTATCTTCATTTGTTTATAAGTCTGCTAGCACAAGGCACTGGATATCCTCAACTCCAGCTGCTGAACACAATAGAAGCTGAAGTACTTCTCTGAAGGCCCTGTTTGCTCTATTACATACATACATTATCTTCCTTAACAACTTTGCATTTGTACAAAGTTTTTTCCAATTCTGCCTTCGTGATATATATATAAAAATGTTTTCCCATAGTGCAGTGCTGGTTGCCACCTGGAATCCTCATCAGCCTATACAACTGTATAACCTAGTTATTTCCTATACACGCATATTAAATTTCACTAGTTACAAAGAGCATATTGATATTAATGTTTTAATGATAAATAAACTGTTTTCATCATTTTATGTAGAATTTGCCTTAACAGCCTTTCAGTTTTGCTATGGATTAGTACATATTGTTACCTCATCTGTAAAGTAGTGCCTAGTTATCCTTGATGTAACAAGGGAATAGTGCACAGCTGATGCAATCGTGCCTAAAGGTTATTGAATTCACCAAAATAAACAGAGAGAAAACACTTACTTTGCACATTCTTATGACTTAGGTGCAAATCCTGGAGTGTATTATAAACTGGTCTTTACAATCTATGAACAGGTACTATAAGTCAGAAGGAAATAGCAACTCCCTAGGGATGCTGTCCAAAAAAAGAAAAGTAGCCCCTGTGGAGTAACTCCCCCTAAGTCATGCTGCCACTGCTGCTGAAAATATGCAATGAATCCTTCTGCAGTTGGAATTTCAGATGCCATAATCCCTTACAGAATGTTGTCTAATTATTTTATTATGCATAATAAACGTAAAATATTTATTTTAGCTTACATAATTATATTAAAAATGTATGCTATTTATTCTCAGTCTTGTAAGACATCTTTCACAAGTCATGTACTTTATAGAAAGGCATGCATACTATTTTGCTGGCCTGGCTGTCTGTTTTATACAACTTCTACACCTTCTTATCTATGGCTGAGGAACACCCCTGGATATCACCCTCCATTCCCTCACCACCACGGGTACCCTGTGCAAAATGAACCATACAGTGGAATCCCAAAGAAATGACAATAATTTGCTTTAATCAGAGCAGGATGGCATGAAGCACATTAACATAATACCTGCCCCACACTCTCCTGGCCAAAGTTGTAGCAATACTCTTTCTGCATCACAAAACTATGTCAGTGCTTCTCCCGAGCACTGTAATCCAACAAATTTGACCACGTGAGAAAAGCAGAATTCTGCCTTTTGCATGCCCCTCTCCAAGTAACTCAGATCCATTTCACCGAAACATCCCTCGCACACACACCATGAATATAAACTGCCTGAGAAGTTGTGATAGTTGTATAAAAGTCAGAACAAATGGGAGTTAAATTTAAAAACCTTACATATGAATAAATGAGATTTCCCATTCTTAGACACATGCACAAAAACAGTTTAGTTCTGAAAATGCTGTATATCTGCATCTTTCATTGACATCATCAGACTTAAGGGAATTTTTCATTTCTGCAATCAGGTAAAATTCATACCTAACTATGCTGCAGGTTTAGAAAAGTCTGTCCACAGACTATATAACCAACAGATTTAGAAACCTATGTCACAGGTGCTGTTCATTTTCAGGATGTTATACAGCTCTTCAGTGCTTACTGTGCCTGTTACCAAATGCAAACAGTAATGCTGTCAGCGTAACTCCAGGATGGTGTCATCTGAAAAGTTCAGCCACATAACACATCTTTTTTAAATGACTAAGAAATATAAAATAAGCCTTGCATAAGTAATGGTGGTGCAGGGCCCTGTGAGACCAATTCTGTATTATAAAATTAAGTTGAACATTAATTAAGGGTGAATGAGTATTTTTGTATGACAAAGCACATTGACTTAAGAATGGAGAGACATGCTGTGTGATTTGAAAAAGTAAATGCAAAGGAAAATCGTGCGTATTTTTATCTAAATAGGAGAAACCTAAATTGAAAACACAAATGTGAAAAATATAAAACCAAAACATACAAATAAATTTTTGTTTTTATGAATATTATATTTTGCTTCCTTCTAAAGGATTTTAAAAACTAGACTGAAAGCACAATTTCAAATTATAATTGTTACTTCAAGTTGCATACTTCTGTATCAAAAAGCAGATGTCAATTTCTTTGTCATCAAAATACGTAAGATTTAGACAAAAATAAATATCAAGTGGTCGCAGTACAAAAACTAAAGATGGAAGGGAACGCCTTTTCAAGAATACTGAAGTACAACTATAAGCATATGCATACTATAGAGAATTTATAATTTGTGAGCTAAAAATGCTAGGTTAGTTTATTATTCCCTTCAGAAAACCACATCCATTCATGTCTTTTTCTAGTTAAGAGAAGAATGTCTCATGCTGTGTGCTATATAAGGAATAAATTGCCCTTTCTGTTCCATGCAGCCAAAATCACTCTTTTCCCCATAGTGTTTTACAGCCTATTTCACTTCAGTTTATAAAGTTTCTAACAGTTCCTAAATTCAGATTAGTTTCTTCTAATAGCCCTTTTTCTATACTTCCAGCCAGGGTTACCTAGCCTTTCACTCACTAGACTGGCAAGAATTTTTGCGGGATGATTATTCAAAATTTCAGGCTGAGGAACTGAAAAGCTTGAAATCAAGA
This sequence comes from Eulacestoma nigropectus, assembly GCA_013397775.1. Classification (NCBI taxonomy): domain Eukaryota; kingdom Metazoa; phylum Chordata; class Aves; order Passeriformes; genus Eulacestoma; species Eulacestoma nigropectus. The sequence continues at coordinate 726,213 of VZTE01002697.1, forward strand.
ATCTCCAAGAATGCTCCGAGCACCAATGAGCTAAATGGAAATAATTTAAATATCTTGTACTTAGCCACTGTTTTAATTCAAGTGTCTCAGACTACTTTATAGAACAGAGAGATCAGTTCACCTATCAATGAAAGGAGACTTTATATTAGCACTAACAGTACTCCATATCCCAACACAAAAAGAGAAATATTCACCTCGTTGAAACTACAAGGCTCATTAAAGAGCCTGCAGTTGCCAAGCAACCCTAAACAGGAACACATGAAATAGTCTGGATGAACTTACAGTGCAAGGGCCGAGCTCACAGCATCACAATGAGACCTCAACCACTAGATACGGGGGTGAATTTTATCACTAGATCAGCAGATTTTAAAATCTTCATTTTAACCTTTTTTTTGTAGGTGACACTTGCAAGACTACATACCATCTGCTGAACTGGTGCAAACAATTTTATTTACACAGTTGCTAATAACTTTCCTTTAAAAGAGATAGTACTGGGTGACTTGACAAGGAGGCAACATGTGATTCCCTTAAAATTGTATTCTAAAACTAAGAGAGAAGTGGATAGAGAGCAAAACATACTTGCCAACAAGGCTGGCTAATATCCCAGTACAGTGGAAACTGGCAGGCACAAGGCAGGACTGCTGAGCTAATAAATACAGCAGCCCCTCTACGGGCTCCTCTGCAGCTACACAGAGTGCCTCACTGCCTCTATGAGCTTGCAGCAGCAGCAGCATAGCTCTGGTTCCTGCATCCCTGCCAGATGTTTTTCAGCTGAGCTTGGAACAAATTTCCTGCAGAATCAAAGCTTCATCAGCTGGTATCTGTAGAGATCAGCCTCCAAAGGTTAGGTCAAAATTGGCCTGTGAAGGATGGAAACTAACATTCTATTGCAATGGAACATTTATTTTTCAATAATGTAAAAGCAGGGCATGCCCAGATATTTCTTGTTAATCCTGATAAAATAAGTTACGCTTGCATCTTCTCTAATAACCTCCAGTATAATAAAATACTCCTAAAAAACTTGTTATTTCTTGGAATTTTTATCCCATACAGAAAACTCTTTATCCAAAGTAAAATGATCTCCTGTCTTTCACTCGACAGAGCACTAGGTTATGCATTTCGTTATATTGAGTGAGGGAAGTGCATCCGCTCATTGCGTGTGTGTAACAAACTCCAAACTGATTCACATCTACAACGCTCCCAGTCTCTAGGGCCTTCAAGCCAAGGAGCTCAAACCCACTGCAACCCACCTCTCATTACCTAGCTCTGTAATAAGACTATTCCTGCCAGCTGGGATGATTCAGTAAAAGTGGATGACCGCAAGATTAAGTGGCCTCAAACACACGGCATTAGAGACAGCACTTCTTTTACCTTCAGTGCAGCACATCATGTCACACTAATGCTTATATGCTCCCACTTCACTCAACACATACCTTTTAACACAACTGCTTTGACAAATGAAAACCACCTCTAATTCTTAGATGACTTACTGAAGCTGACAAAACCACTTCTACTTATAAAGAAAAATATAAAGAAAGCAGGGGCATTCTTAAGGTAGCAGCATAGAAACATAGTCCCCTCCTCCCAAGGTTATCAAATTCAGTTCTCTGCAATTCTAGGGAGTGATTTAATGGGTGCTCAGTACAGAAGAGTTCACAGAACATTTGCCCCACACAAACAAAACAATGCAACAAGAAGTTTTGTACAGAAAATGTGTGACCACTGCAGAAGCTTTCTGTACAAGAGTTTTCTGTAAAGTAGCTCATAAATAGCATGGTATTATGGGAAAACAGGTATTATGAGAGCAGACAGGCTTCATTATATAGTCTTGGTTTAGGCATGTACCAAAGGAACATTACAGTTGTATGTTCAGCATGAAAAGAAAATAAAAAATGCTATAGTGGTATAATCAAATGTTTGACTTTTCCCTCTTGTGTGCATGCATCACAACACATACATCTAATCATACACCATTTATCAAATATAATGCTGATTTTTAAAAACTTTTTAAACATCAACTCTTGCAAATTGCCCATAAAATACTTCTATGGATTCCTTTATAGTACACATAGACTAGCCACCTCACTGCAAGGTGTTAAAAGTATTCAAGAATGCAGAAGAAGTGTATTTAAGAGTAAAGATTCACTTAAGAAGCAATATGAGATCATTTAATAAGTTGTCTATAATAAACCAAAGACACAGGAGATAAGCACCAGGAGAAATTGTCACTGTTGAATCATGTGATTCTTCTAAATTTAGATCTACTGCCCTAACATGGGGATGGGTTTTAGTGGTGCAACAAGGGAGGCTTTGCCATGCAACCAACCCTATGGCCAACTCTCATCCAAACACCCTGGCTAGCAAGGAGAAGGAAAACTGGAGCAGAACAACAAGGCTCTGCAAAACTGTAACTAGCTCGAGTTGCTTCTCGTTCTAATAAGTGTCTGGTGAGTATTTAGGCTGCTAAGCCTTTTAGAGAACTTTTCCTTTCTTGGTGAAATGGTTACAACTCAACCGAGAAAAATTTCAAAACCGCAACTGATTTGAAAAGGCAATGCAGATAAGCAGCCTCACCAGAGAGAATTCCAACAGACACTGGAGCAGCTGTGAAACAAACACTCACCATTAGCACTGTAGTGTTACCACTAAAAGGTTTCTCATCATTTGTTTTTCTTTATAAAGTAATACCTAAATACTGAAGACTAAGTTTTTAAATTTAGCTCCTAATTTAATATGTAATTACCGCTGCCCTGATGGTGTTTTAATGGCAATATATTTTTATTGGTGACTTCAAATGAACCTCATCTGATCACCTTAACCCTTCTCTCATCATGCTTTAGTTAATGACTCATTACCTGTAGTCACACCAGGGACATCTGTAAGGCTTTTCTCCAGTATGGACACGCTTATGTCGTGTCAGATGCGATTGTGTTGTGGAAGCAAAGTTGCACTCATCACATTTGAATGGTTTCTCTCCTAGAAGGTGACAAGAGAAGATTATCATTTTTCATCTATGGAAAAGGAAGGCAAGCCCAAATTTCTAGCAAATTCCTTGAGACAGCTTTTAGCCTGTGTGTATATAGCAAACACAAATACAACATAAAATTCCAAATACAACGTATTAATTGCAAAATATGACAGAAACACATCAGTATCCAACTGACTTCCCATGTGGAATTACACAGCAGCAAAAAGGAGGAGAAAGAACTGCACTGAAACAGAGTAACCGTGTTACTGGGTCTTATTCCATGAAAATATCATAACCAGGTGACAGGCATTCCTCTCACACTACATCTTCTCTTGAAGTTGGGCCAAGAACAGCCCCAAAAGCAACACTGGGGGAGACAGAAGTGAAAAATCACACTGATGCTTGTATTCAGCACCTGCTCAGAAAGGAACATCTCTAGGTGAAAATTGTCTTTGTTTTTATCTCCAAACTTGAATTTTTAATGTTATCCTTTAAATAACATAAATAAACTGGGACTGAGAATATGAACCAGAACTCTGTGCTCCATTCTCCTTATCTTGCCTGCTAGTCTTCTGCCCTTGTGAATATTTTCTGAACAGTAGGCCAATTTTCAGCAGAAGGACTTGAGAGGTTAATGAAAATACAACAAACAAAATCAACCACCAATCCTAGACTAGGACTATATTTTCAGAAGACTAAAATTCAATCTCTGCTGAATGTGCAGCTGCACTGAAAATTTCTAGAGGACTACTAATTGAAGAAAGGTAAAAATCTTTAGTATCTAAGTTGCTATGTGAAAAGAGTATTTTTCCTTCCAGTGGAGGGGTCCACCCCTTAGAAGACACTAAGACAAAACCTCATGACAAGATACACACACTGTAATGACTAGCTAAGACACCTGCATCCCATTTTTCCAAATGGTTGCCACAGAAATGTTCTGTGGGGCTTACAGGCAGATGTAGTTACCATTTAGGGAGGAAATAGGTTTCCTTTTGTATGGAGAAGACAAAAGCCAGGTCCTGACTTAGGTGATCTACACTGCAGTGTGTGAGCCTTTAGAAATATCTAAAAACTACAATCAGGAATCAAAATCCCTGACTTAAGAAGTCTGGATAAAACTGCTAGGGACAGATATGTACCTTGTATACTGTTCAGAGGTCTAGGACAGGAAGTTTCAAAATTGAACCCTAAGCCTATTAGCAGGTACAATTTGAAGTTTTTCAGGCTGACAGAAGACACACCACCAGCATAATACTATCAGTAAGAGTCGCCTTTTGCAATCAGTAGCAAAAGGCCACTCCCAAAAGGCCATGCCTCCAAGACAAATTTTTCAAGCCTGTCTATAGCATGAGACACTGAAGAATTTGAAATAGACTTTGCCAGAATTCTGAGAATAGAGAGAAATCTGCATTTTTCATTCTTGGAGATTGTTGGGGTTTTTCCTCCCAAGGGAAAAAGATACATAATGTCCTCAAGGCCTGAAAAGCCCATAATGCTGGACAGAAAGACAACAGAGCAGTTTCTGAAAGCTCCATAAAGAGTTGGAATAATTGCTTTTAGCAGCTGCTAGAGAGAATATCAGCCAATGTTTTTCATTTATTGTTTCATGGGACAAGGAAAGGTGAAGGGGCAGGACACAAAGCCAATGCCTCTATGCTGGACAAATTGAGACTGCTAGAAAGTATGTCTTTCCTGCCCCAAATGGGGTTTTCTTGTCAGACCCTGACACTCTGCTCTGGAGAAGCTGATTCTCCCAGCAGCTTGCATCGTAGTGACTGCTGCTTCAATTAAACTCTCTGGGAGGCCATAGACTCCCTAGCAACGTAACCTGTTCTTGAACTGAAGATTTCCTGTTCTGATTTATTTTATCATCTACTATTAAAGAAGATAGCAACGTTTTCAAGCCTAAGTAGTTAAGCCACAGGTATTTTAGATAACATACATACTTATTTTAACTGCTTTCATTTAAAATGCACTGGAACCTGTCAATTTGCCCCCTTGTAAAAAAAGGCAGATCTGAACTGAAAGGAGATTTTCAGTTTGCCATTCAGGGGAGAATGGATCAAGTAAAGGTTTGCTGCTGTGCCAGGGCAGGGCCAGTGGGGCTGACAGCCGAGCGAGGGCCCGTTGAAGCCAGGAGGGCTTGCAAATTCCATTGTGACTGTAAGAAAAATGATAATCCTTGCCCACTGCTTCAGGAAGTTTCTCCTTAGGAAATCCTTGTGGCTAACTGCTCCTGTCAAGTAGACTATGTGTAAATCTCACCTGACAGAAAATACATCACAGTAGCACCGCACAACAAAAGCCAACTAAACTGGGAGGAAAAAAGAAAGCCTAGCACAGCCTGTAATTCTTAGCAGCTGTACATGGGAAACAGTATTTTTATGGAAAATTAACCAGGTTAATTAGTACAGTTGAAAAAAACCGAAAAGACAACTAGGTATTTCTTTGGGTTGGGTGATATTGAAGAGTTTATTAGCTGCAGGAGTACTTTTATTTTTTTGTTTATTTATTAAAGTTTTCCACAGACCTACTAATTTAAGTATTTATTGTCTTCCCTATCTATGGGCCAGGATGCTTCTAATTTGTGTCACAATTTTCCTTCCACCCTTCTTGCCTCCAGACATTTCAGGCAATAAACATAATTCTTTTAATACGGGCTGCCCTTAAAAATTCTAAGAGGTCTTCTCTTCACCCCCAGTCAAGGTTCTAATTAATACAAAATTAAAATTACACAAATAAAAATATCAGTATTGACAATGTTTTTTTAAACAACGGTATGTAATAACTTTAAAATACTGTATCCAAAACCGTAAGGACAAATTCTACATATTTAAAGACAAAAAAAGGTAAAAGAATAAATCATCCCCCTCCCCCCTTCCCATAATCATCACAGAAGACATTTTTGTGTCTCACCAACTCTACATTTACCAATAACAAGCCCCATGAAAAAAAAGGATAGGTGCCCCAATGATCAACAAGCTCCGTGGGGGAAAAAAGGACACACATTTCAAGATCAAGGACCCACTTTATGGGGGTTTGCTTTGTTTTTAACACAAGCACTTTCAAAAAAAGCTACATTTCCTGACCACAGGATCACAAAAAAAATGGCTTTGCATTTTTGACAATACTGCAACCAGCTTCTAAAGTGCATCTGTTGTTTAAGTAACCTGACATGGAAAATCTGAGCTCCAACAATCAAAATTTGGGAAAGCAAATGACAAAAGGGCCAGTTCATAGGGAGCACTAGTCTATAAAAGCAGTTATTAAAGCTGCTGCTAAACAGTAACTGAAGTTTTTTCTTTTTCTCTTGCTACTGGACAATTTGTCTTAGGTAGTGAGAAAGTTTTAAACCCCCAGGTTTTTGGTGTCTTTGCTGATCAAAGGTTTGCTATAATCAATTCGCCTATCTGCTGCAAATGTTGGTGTAAATAAAAAAGGGAAAACAACAAAGATGCTCTTCAAATTTCGTCTCTTGCTGAAAAGAGCAATAAGTCTTCTTACTGTGCTACATTTCCTGTGGTATTCAACATTATAATTTTTTTAAGCTGTGGTGGGGAAGTTGAAGGGAAGAGGCTACATTATACATTAAATTCAATGCCGAGTAATGTAACTACACATTAAAGTCAAAGAGCAGTTCACAGGAGAAACAGAAACACAAAGTGAGTCACTCATCTGGATAAAAATACATATATTATTAAATTTTCTTTCTTTATTACATTGACCTATAAATGTCTTGAGAAGTGTAAGATTGAAATGAGTGAGCAGAAGCTATCATACAAACAGTGCTCTGTACAATATAAGCTACCATCTTCAAAAATGCATGAAAATATTTGAACAAAGACACGATCTCCTTAAGCAGTTCCACAGGTTCATGGTGACTGCCACAGAAGTGCACAGTAAGAGCACAGTAAGTGTACTTACCCACTAACACTTTACTACTGTAATGAGCTTCTATCATCCCTGGACGATCCCACCACAAACAACACATGGGAAGCAAATGTAGACTGTCGATGTGTCTAAGATGAGATTGGGGTTTTTGCAACTTGCAGGAGTACTAACCAACATTAAAAAAGGGATTTCATGCAAGAGAACACAGGCTGTGACTGATCAGCACTGTTGGACTGAGACAGCTACTATAGCACAAAATGGAAGTTTACTGGGAAACATGTAAAAGAATGGGCAAATAAAGAAGGATAGCAAGAATCTAAAGAAAAAACATTTTAAAATTATGAATTAAGTGTTTCCATGTTTTCATTTCAAGCCAGAAATAATTACCCTTGCTTTTTTTTTTCTCTCATGCAATTTCCTAGTTGATCATGATTAAGGCAAAATATTTAAATTATCTGATATTATATGCTTGTGTGTGTATATGTGTGTGTGGGTGTGTTTATTTTTGGTGGCTGATTTAGAGGTTATTTACCCTTCTTTTGTTACAAAATTCAAGTAATAGTTTAATTCTTTGTGGAATTCAACTTACTGTAAATCCAGCAAAAACTAGAATTTGCAACATTATGTATCTTCCTATCTTCAGGAAGATTTTCTTACTGGAACAAAATACAAACCAAAAAAACTTGCTTCAGGATGACTCAAAAGACAAAAATGTTTCCTCCCAGCTTTGTTGAGAAACCAGAACTGTGGCATCTATGTTCCTTCAGCACTGCAAATTATACCTTATTTACCACATAGCACCAGCTGATACTGCAAGCGGTCCAAGTTTTTTAAGACAGTTTATCACAGCCTAGGCAGACACAAGTGCCTATTGTAAAGCATTTGGCAGACCGAGATGTAAGTATTCCTTTCAGTGTGATAAAATTCTGGTCAAACTCTGGACCATTCTTGAAGCTGCCACTGCTTCAATTCACAAAATAGAAGTTGAGGCCATGGATATTTACAAAGTCAGTGAAAGACTTTCAGAATTCCACAGACAGGTTCTTGCAGAATAGAACTGGAAGAAGGTGCACTCAGATCATAAAATAATGTTGGAACATCTTCCCAGGACAAAATCGGCCAATGACTGCTTATTCTCTGTCCAAAGCGTACATTTCTCACAGGTCAGTCATTAAGGACAAGACATATTTAAAACAGAATAAAAACATCAACTGGTAAAACACCAGGAATCTCTTGACAGGTCAGATTATTTGTTCCTACTCTACAGTTGAGAAAGCCAGTATCAAGGAAATCTCTATGCAGATGCATCATGTTTGTAAATATATTAAGTACAAACATTTTTCAAGTCTTAAAACTAATCGCTTTTTCTATCAGTTTAACATAGCTGTACTTCTTTTCATTTAAAAACAAAAACATCTCTTCAAGGGATAACATCCTATTTACCAAACTAATCCCTACAGCTTGCTCTGTGAGTGACCAAAGGCCAGATTCTGTCAACTTTTTTCACACCAAGTTACACTTCATGGCCCCCGTAATATTTCCAAAGAAAATGCATCTTTCACAAGATAAAGGCATTTCTCCAAGGACATAGAAATAATTTCATCTAAAAAGAGAACAGAGTAAGAAATACCAGAATAAAGAGCATCAAAAGTCCAAGTGGCTGGTCCTACAGCCAGCCTTCTCTTGTGTCAAATCTCTACCAGCAGCTGAACATTTCTCTGGGGTGTCGGGACATCTCAGGCCTTGACGCTGGGATGAGAGGAGACTTGTTAAGTTGGTTAAGACTCCTTAACTACATGTGAGGATTTGTTCATTTGCCCTTGAATCGTGGGCCTCTGACAGGTGATAGAAGTAAATCTTGGATTGGAAGATGTTCTGTGTCAACCCCCTAGACAGCTTGTATTACAGTAGGGAATTATTTAAGCCATTTAGACTATTTTTGATATCTATCCCTTTCAAACCTGATCGTAATTTGCTTTGGCATTCTGCTTTGGGAAAATTATGCCAACTGGGTACAGAGAAAAAAAATGGTACAAAGAAAGGTACAAGGAGGAGTGCATGCAGCTAATGACTGAGATAAAGTTGAGCACTGGATGAAAATATAATGGAACCCATGTAAGTGCAACAATGCTAGCACAGGTGGATTGTGTCATTCTCCTTGAAACAAATAGAAGCTACAGATAATTTTTCTGCTAAAGAATCATCTCTGATTGTTTGTGCCACGGAGGCAGATAAATGCCAAAAAGATAGATCCCTCTGCCTCTGAGATACTGTCCTGTATAGTATAAAGTTAATAGCAAAGTAATAACGAGCCTCCAGTCCTGACATAAAATATAAAGTTATGCTTGCTAGATGCAAGCTTCATGATCTATAACCTGTAAATCCCTGTGATCGTAGCACAAGAAGTCTCTACCACACTGGCAAAAGAAGGGCAAAATGCCTTTAAAAACCTGGACAGCTTTTCACCAAGAGTACACCATATTTTCAGCCTAATTTTGCACATAAACCAGGAAATAAAATACTTTTTCTCTTGGCTCATGGCCTAACGACACTATGTTTTTGTTTTTTTTTTTGATGATAGGGCCTTACATTTCTGAGAAACCAGATCTGCACTCACATAATAGGTACAGACAAGAAGGGTAAATACATGAATTTGCATTTCTTCTACTTCCCCATTCTGAAATGACTGTTTACCATTTCTGTGCCTACACTGACTATGAGTCCTAGACATAGGCACGATCTCAATGTGTCACATGGCAGGCCAATAAAAACAAAAGGTAGTGCCTATCCTCTTGATAATAATGATTTATTTTTTGCCAAAGGATAAAGTAATTAATTAATCAATTTCTTAGTCCACATTTGTTAAACTTGTGCCAACCTGCGAAAATTCGTCAAAGCTCCAGAAAAACAGAAACTGTTAATTACAACTGAAGCATACAGCTTCTATTCCAGTAGTTGTAATTGCTTGTTATCGTTCAGAGTATAATAATAAGATAACTTATTATATTTACTAAATTACTTTTATCGGTCACTTAAAAAAATACAGACTTCCTGCAGTGAATGGGAACTGACTGTGGCAGTACTCTTCCACAAATTTATGTTCCTTGTTATTAGAAAAAAAAAATTCTGAAAGTAGGATTACTATCTAGACTTGCAAGCAAATTTTGGCCCTGAATATACTTTTTTTTTAGAGCTTATCTGTTTCAAGATATTGCCCGACTAGCACTGAAAAACCCACCTTTCTGAAAGCATCAGAATCTCCTCCAAATATGGTTGCTTTAAATAAACTGAAAACAGGGTGAGAAGAATGGCTCCAGGCTCTCAAGAAAGAGAGTAGCTGCTCTCCAGGAAATTAGACATTTAGATGGTATATGTCCTGAATGAAGATTAGTTTATACAGGGACATAATAAAATCTCCCACTGTGATTCCTTTACAAAATCCATGGAAAATTCATGATGTAACAACTACACAGCGTCTCATTTGTTAGCCATTTCTTTCCACTGTACATTAGACAATGGTCACTTAACTCACACAGCAATTCCTGATGATATTACATTATCCTCATGATAGTCAGTAAAACAAAAAAACTACAGTGGCTTAAACAGCAACACTGTCTGTTTGAACAAAATCTATTCAAATAATCAAACACTTACAAGGAACTACTAAAAAGCACAATTAAGGTAGAAAGGATTAATAAATGTTTAATACTTACACTTTTTCTGGTCTTCTGAAACTAAGAACCAATTTAATTTTGTCTGATATTAAAATTTTATAACCAGGTGGTAGGAAAGCTTTACTAATTCTGGAAGAGAAATCATGCTTTACATGCCAGCCATGTGGTAACTCTTAAAGTTGCACCTATTAATTACAAACTACCTTAAAATTACAAAAGGGCAACTGAAACAACACTAGCTTGCAACTATGCTTCAGTCCAAAAAAATGGATTAATTTATATGTAGTCTCTAATTTTCACCCAGGGACATTCTAGCAGTCTCTTGCAAAATCTTCACAGTAGGTAATCTATTTGGGCCTTGGAAAAAAAAAATTAGTAGACTTAGTATTCATTGAAGAAGAAAGCCAGTCTTTACAATTCTACTTCCTTCAGAAAAAAACCCAAAAAACCCCAAACCCACCAAAAATACCCCCACTCCCCCCCAGGCAATTATTCAAACTCCCAGCTAAAAGATTTGATGCAGACCCTGGGCATACCGATTTCACAAAAACGAGAAAAAGCAAAGCAAACAATGAGCCAATGTATTATTTGTGCTGTAACGTGCTATTTGACTTGTGTCACTCCCCAGTGTAGAGGGACTCCCTTGCTGGGGAAAATATAGCAAAGAGTAAAGACAGCTTTACTGACCTGTGTGCTGCCGCCGATGCTTGGTGAGGGCATGACGTGTCCCGCCAGCAAAGCCACAAAGGTCACAGAGGAACGACTTCTCGCCTGTTGCAACAATAAACAGATGAGGGACTGCGGAGGTCACAGATCATTAAAACATATCTATCAAGGCTTTCAGGGTTACTAATTCCTCCAATCAAATGTTTCCATGTAAATATGTCAAATGGGAATGAAATTACCACTGCGGTTTATTGACTGTGATAAAATCTGAAAAGCACCACTGAACATAATTACATACTTGTCAGACCCATAAAAATTAGCTTTATTATCAATGGAATGGTTTTGTACAACTTCATTTCTGTTAGATGTCTTCCAGATGGGGCTGCTTTATGCACTTGAACAGTTTTTATGCATATCCTGATTTTTTACAATTCCCATACATCTGGCCTTTCTGTGCTGAGTAAAGATTGCCTGGAAAAAAATGTTAATATACTGTATATATGATTCTGCTTAAATAAAACATATTTAATTTACTAACAAATTAAAGGTACTGAGAAATTTTCAACAGACTAGGTCACAGTCATCTATAGTTACCTTCTATTTATTAATAAGTATTAAATTATTTCCTTGAACACAAGAATAGTGCAGGCAACAATAAAAGCCAAATTATTCGGTACCAGTGGCAATTCAGCACTGTTTATGTTTCTGAAGTTTTCATGACATAAAGAAAACAGGTCTGGGGATTGCTACTGAAATTTCAGCAGAACTCACATTGTTCGTCTTCAAATGATAATTCTTCATTCCAGACCTCTGGACCAATTTGAGAGATGTTGGCAAGCTCAATACTCATTAAAAGTGTATAAATGCCCTCTTTTTAACTTTTTTTTTTTTAAAACAGAAGCTAGGATTTTGCTCTGTTGCCTATAAATACAGTTTATAATTTCACAGCAATATTTTTACCCAGTATGTACTAACATGCTCAGAAATCTCAGCCCATAAAGGCCACATGGAAGGTCATTATGAATTAGTAACACTAACCTCAGGTATAGACTCAATAACCTAAGATAAGATTTTTTTTTTTTTGTAAGAATTCCGTTAGTCATTTGGAGCCAAATTTTCTCCTTTCACAATAACACAGCAGAAAGGGGACTGGTGGGGCAATGATGCTGAATTCATTGAAACTAACAGTCTCCTTCCAATTCTTCCCCATGGGGAAGAAAATTTAGTTCCTACAAAAGACAGCTGGGTTAAGAGGTCCAGTGTCAAATTACCAAGTCCTCCTGTGGAGACAGAAGGATACATAACCAGGCACGGGAATACACAGATTTTCTGGAAAGGCACAGTGCCTCAGTTAACTTTGGATGCTGTTCATATAAGCAAGAGACCATCTTGTGAGTGGCAGCTCCCAGGAGAGCCCCGCAGGGACCAGCTGCCCTCTCCCACCACTGCCTCGATGAGGTCTCTGAGGAACCCCAACTCCTCACCCCAGTTGCCCCAGTGAGGGAGTCCCTGGGCCCTGTTATACCAGGAGGAAAGCAATTCCAAAGTTTCCAAGGGAGCTTGAATCCTACCACCAAAATGGGATGACAAAAGTGCTGATAAACTTCTGCCATGTAGCAAGGCTATGAAATGCAATGGGCACATATTTCAGAATTTCACTGTTACAGAAAAATAGCAACTGGCGCATTCTTATTTTCTGCACCCAAATCTGGTCATGTAGAGCAGACTGAAATTTTACAGGAGGACTTTGGGCTTTTTAAAAATTTTGGTCTGTTGATAAGAGTATCCCAGAAGAGTATCTAAGGTGCGAAATAATTTCAGCATCTCTTTTGGGAGTCAATTCTAATAATCTGTTATTAGAATTGAATCTAAAAAAAGCCATCAGAAAAAGCAGAAGAGAAACCCATTCTCACTATCACATGAAGAATGCATTTGTGCTAAATTATGTAACAAAATCTGAATTTTACTGCAGAATGTTTGTCATTAATATTATTGTTGAGGCCATGCATGATTGTTTCACAGAGATTTCCGTGAAGTCTCTTCCA
>VZTE01002697.1:744456-754456 GCA_013397775.1 Eulacestoma nigropectus
AGCAGGTTAAGTAGATGCTATCTTTTAACAAATAGTTTCTTCAAACTGTATTACAACTTTATGAATGTAAAATAAATCCCTCATTTTTAAATCCACCAAGACGTACATTTAACAGCACTGCATCTATTGAACCTCAATGTGTACTGCATTATTCACACAAAATAAAAATGTTAAAATAACACTGAGAGTCTGTCTTTGAAGTGACAAAAGCCAGAAAAATCAGAATTAAAGGTGCAACTCCATCTCTAACTAAACCCTGTGTGTGCCTTTGGTAGCAGTCCAAATAGGGTTTCTGACCTTTCTTAAGCTTTGTATTCCTTTTTTTTTTTTTTTTAAATTTTCTCCTCTAATGGAGAAGGATAGAAAAAGATCAAAAGAGGCTTCAGAGATGATAGTGATTTCTATCTGTCTCAGGTTCAGAGACAGTAGAGCTGCTTAGGGACTTCAATTTACATATTTTTGTAAATAAACAACTGTTAAATTCATCAGGCATTTTTTGTTTCTCAGTGTCTCCAGACTCGGAGAAAGAAAAGAATACCCAATACTCCTGTCTTTTCCTAATGGTTTGCACCCACCCCCAGTTAGAAAAGGTCCTTTTAAGAATTTTTCTCAAAGAGAAGGTTGCACTATCGCCAATTCTCACAACCTGGTTGGCAGGATCAGCAGCGGAGTGTGGTTAACAAGGAATATAACTAAAAGTATCTACCCAGAGTTTTACAAGGAATTTTTTTTCCACAGTGTTCCTAGTTCATTCAACACACAGGATGGCCCTGCTCTACAAGTGTCATTTGGTGGACAAATCTTTCACCCTTTAGAATACTTCACACACGAAGTTCTCAGATTTTTTTCTCCTTCTGGATAATAACTTACACACATGAGCTCCAGTTTAATTGTTAAATCTCATGTTTCCCTACAGAGAGAAGCAGTAACAATGAAACAAACTAATTCCAAAATTTGAAAAATACACTTTCATATGATCCATCAATGGGGCCCAAGTTTCTGCTACTATTGATAAAATCACAACAGCAATCCTTTAGATGAACCAAAGGAAGAAATGGAGACTGTGCTAGATCTCAACAAAAGTTGGCGATAGCACAAGAATACTCATATGCCATGAGAAACTCCTCTTTCTAGCTGAAAATATATACCACAGTTCATTTGCTTTTCTGTCCCTACAAACATGCTCTCTCTGCCTTCATGTATCTTTTCCTGGTCCTGTGTTATGTTTTTCTCCTCTCAGTGCCCATTTTTGCCACCTTCCTTGCTGCTACTGAAAACGTCCTATGTGGGAAGAGATGGGATGGAGTTGAGTTACAGGCTGTGGGACAAAGGAGCAAATGGCGGCACAGAGAGGCTTGTCTCCGCCGGACCCTGGGAGGAGGAGGGGTCACACAGCAGAGCCCCATGGAGAGGAGCTGCTGGAAGCTGACAGACGGGGGAACAGCGCCTGGTCACCCCATAGAAGGACATTCAGAAATTGTCATGTAGTGAATATTGCCATGTAAGGAAATACTGTGCCTTGAAGAAGTGTATAAAACCGGCTCGTTTCTTTGAATAAACGATTCAGATTCCCTGCCGGTCTGGGTCCGTGTCTCAGTCGCTACGAATGGTGCCCTGCATCAGGGACTGGAGCTGTAGGTGAGCCACAGAGGACATGAGGGCTGGACAGTCCTCATCGGACCCGGTGAAGTCCGTGTCTCAATCACTGACAGTCCTACACACAAATGCAACTCTCTATCCTTACTCTTAACCCATAATCTCCATACTGACAAATTTACAGTCAACCAAACAAGGGTATTTTAAAGTGTAAGAAAAATTAAATTTCACTCAAAAATACATTGTATGGTTAGAATTAGCATATAGGAATCATATGTGCTTTTTCCTCTTCACAAGCCAAATTTTCCAGGTATAGTTACACAAGAACTGAGTATAATTGATGTTTCACAATTTCTGGATTGGAAACCACATAGATCTTGGGCCCTGAAATCTGATGGAAAGCTGGATTTACAGGACCTGAATAATTAAAAAAAAAAGGAGGGATAGGCAGGAAAGGGGTTTTAAAAATTTTATAGTGATTTTTCAGCACTGAATCCAGACACTTATTAATTCAAATATTATTATACAATGTCTATGAAGAAGGTAGTGATGATATAACTGTACTGATTACATCATATCTTCCTAATAAGCACCTACCAGAAATACAAGCTGCCTAAATGATATGTAAAGAAAGGAAATATTCTTAACCTCAATAGTCTTGTAAGTAATTAAGCAGACTGGTATAGCAGTGGGACGAAAAGCTGTGCAACATGTCAAAAGCAATACTGAAGTGTGTACCATTTCTGCAGGTTACTAAACTGGATTATGACATTAAATGGCAACTGAAAATCCAACAAGTGAATACACTTCCCTAAGTCCTTGAAGTTTGCATCATTTATCTGGCTTAATTCTGCTGGCTCACAAACTGCTGTTAAAAATACATGTATGAATTTTAAAAAGTAATTTCACCACTAAACTGTACCTCTTGTTAAGCCTTTAAAACAAATGGGAGCCAGTAAGTACCTAGCAAAGGACAGTTTGAAATGTGCAGTTTTCCTCAGGAAAGAATACTTGCATGAAAGAATTGCATAGCGATGCCTTAAAAACAAACACACCTTGGAAAACTGAGCGATGTGGGAGATGATGTATCACATCTGTGCAAAAAAAATCAACAAATTCAACCCAGTTGTTTGGATGGGTCTAAAAACTTGACTGCATCACATTCTGGACAGCACTCAACATTTCTTCAGCTGTGAGAAAAAAAAAAAAGTGTTTCCAAAACTGCCATCACCTCAACTCTGAGTCTTAACAGAAGATTTTTCTGACTCGTGCATCAGCAATAGGTTACGTGCATCAATTTCTGACCTTTGCTTCAGCTTTGAAATATCAGCAATTTCAAATTTACCCATCCTAACACACTGGGCCAAATGCTTCATGTCACAGAAGTGACAAAATTGGCCCATTGCATTCAGTACAGCAGCAGAGCACAGGAAAATGTAGGCCTGTAGCTACAGGTGGGTTAATAATTCCACGCTATACACATCAGAACAGCACAGATCTGATTTCTTCAGTCTCTCTTCTGACTCTGCAGTACACTTTGAGGTGAAATGTAGTGAAAATTTAGTCTTGTTACTTTCTCAAGCATTTATACCTCTGAAGAGAGTCAGTTTCTCTGCTGAGGTGGCAGCTACTATTTCTACATCACTGCTTTTCAGAATAGATGCATACTATACATTTTTATCTTCCAAATTAAAAAAAACCTCATAATCTAGCATAAATGAAGTAGGACTAAAGGTTACTTTCTGTGAGGAAAACAGCCCTGTGAGCCAGCGGAAAGACATGATGCAACCACCAGACACAGCCTCATGATTCCCATTGTATTCATTAAGGTATAATGGAAAGTTTTAAATTTATCATCTTCCAGAGTGTTATAATATTCTGTCAATTTTGTAACATTAATCTTGCTGCAGAGCTTTTTATAACATAGAATCACTTAAAATAGTGTCGCAGCCTACTGTTTAATGCACATAAAGGTATGTTTCATTAACACTACTCTGTGAGTTTTTACTAGGACAAATATATAATGTACAAAAAACTGAACATCTGTATATAATAGTAGTGATTCAAAAGCTTTTATACCAATAAAACTTACAGTTTCATTTGATCACACTTTTTTTCTTCACCTAGAGGATGCTAGAACACAGTGATGGAACAGAAACCCTGGATTAACACAATCTAATGGAATGGTGCTATAAAATGGGCAATTTTTTGCAGTTCCATTACCTTTATCAGTTGTTCTCCATCATAAATTTCTCAGTTGATACTACAGTACATCCGACAATGTTTTTACCCAAGAAAAGCGTGGTCTACCCTAAAACTGTTCTGAATCTATTTATTCAGATTCTGGAAAACCTCTGGAATTTATATTTGATTCTGGGGGGAAGAAATTCTGGGGGATTTTGCATTCTGTATAAGGAGATAAATCACTTGACCAAATGCTCTACAGAGTATTTTACATAAAAACAAGCAGCTCATGGCATTCAGGCAGATGAAGAATAGAAGGAAAAAGTAGAATTGTAAGTCAGTCTATGAATTACACTGCATGTAACTCATCCATATGTTTGTAAATACAGGTCTTTAATTTTTAAGAGCAATATACACTGCACCGGCTTTTAGTACATCTGATTCAAATTACAAGGATCTTCATGATCGTAAACATAGGCTCTGCTATCAAATGTTTGCACAGTTTTAAGGAAAGAGATGCAACTACCTTCTGATACTATATTTGTTCCTAATGTTACATTAAGATGCCATTTACAGCCTCAGGACATCTCCAAAGATGGATGCAATTAAACTAAAACTTGTCTTTAGAAATATATTTTTAAGTTTATTAGAACCATTACCTATCTTCTAGGATATCATAAATTTCCCTCAGTATCTTTTGAAAATAGAACAAAAATACATATAAACAAATATATTTGAACTCAAAACTACTGGGACCTTAAATGGTTGTTTCTTGTTTCTCAAAGAGAAAACAGCTCCTATGCTTTAACAATGCTTTTGATATTTGCTGTCAGTTAGGGTTTTTTTGTTTTGGTGGTGAGGTGGGGGTGTTATTTTGGATATCTGGCAGGTGTCCACTGTAAGACTAGCCTACAGCAGAATAGCAACATCAATAGTGACTTGTGTCATTAGAATAAATAAATCCCAATAGCCAAAACAATCAACTCAGAGACTCACGGATGCTTGAAAAGCCATGGTACACATCAATTTTTAGCTAAATCTTATCGTCCTCTCTCAGACAGAACACCCACTTGTGTAAGAGCTGACATGTTATTCTAATGTGTATTTGCAGGAGATACTGTAAGATTAAGTTTACTGTCTATGAAGTGAATAGTTTTAGCCTTGAGCAGCGTTTTCATTTTCCCATGTAAATGTTCTCTTCAGGGTGGACATCTAACTAGGTCTAAGTCAAACTAGACTGAAAATTAATCAAATAAAATATCTCTAAAAAAACCCCAAAACTCTACCACACATGAGTAGACAAAATAATTTTCTTTCTTTCAGGGTTCTGACTACTCCTGTGTTCATGTGTATATAACTTTAAAACATAAATAAATTGCATTTCAGTATATTCTTTAAGTGCAGGAGAAGATTAGTGCTCTTTGCACATTTGCAATCAGCTACTTTGGCAGTCCTCACATTTCTTATTTTTCTACCACATTAAAGTCTTCTATTCTTCTATCCAAAAAACACCCCAGCACAAAATGGCTAGAAACGAGCTGATGCCGATTCTTACTCTGACCTACAATTAATTTCCAACTTTAAGAAAATACTTATTAAAAAGATGTATTTTTAAAACTATAGAGGTCTTTCAAAAGTGATGGAAACTACTCTGTTGCTAACAAAACCAAGGAAACACAATGAGTTTAATTTAGGTCACAGTGACATCAGAGAGGTTTATTTATTGCCAGCTTTGTTGCATCCAACAAAGCTTTAATCTGTGACATGCTGTAGCTTGTAAAACAGCAAAGTGGTATGGTATCAGAAAAACTACACCATGCCATACATTTCTAAAAACGTCTGGTGTCAAGCACATTACATTCAGCAACATCATCAAGAAGAAAGGGAAGGGATTTTTGGGGGGTTGTTTTTTGTGTTTTCAGTTTACATTTACAGCTGAAACAGCCTTTGAAAATTCCTGTGAAGACTTCACATACTGAGAGACAGCTGTTTTTTTGTAGTTGGAGATGATGAGAGTACAATGTTTTTATGAAGCTGAAAATCAGGGCAGACCTTAGGTTTTACAAAGGGAAAGGGTGAGAATCAAGGCTTGGTTCTGTGAACTGCAGAGCTCATCCGGCATCAGACAGATACACCTCGGAAGGACAGAAGGGTGAGAAAATCAGATTTCAGCACATGAAGGATAAGGACTGTTTTGCTCGTTCAAGCCAGGGTTTCATCAAGGTATTATGGGAACAAAGGAATGCAGTGGGCTTTGGGTACCAAAACCCTCTCCAATTCCAGCCATATTTGGACGTTGATGGCCTGCAACTCCTATGGGGAGCATCTTGGGGAGTGTTAAAGCCACTGAGAGCAGGTATCAGAGTCTACAATGGCCCGCTGGATGTGTGGCTGCTTGGAATGTGACTGAGAGTGAGGCCTTCACAACTGCTCCTCTTGCCTGAAAAGAAGGTTCCTTTTAATTTTAACCAAGTGCGTATTGGGAAGTTTATGTATTTGTAGTTCAGCTACTTCTTAATTACATTTAACATATGCTACCATACTGCAGACTACTTAAAATATCACACTTATTCAAATCCACATGCCAGTGATAGTTTGTATCTGGTGGTTAATTTAACCCGAGTTCAGCTACCAATGCGAAAAGTTCACCTGCTGGAGAGAAGCCCAGATTTCCCTGGTTGTTCCTAAACCTTCCCAGCATGGTCTAGATCTGACTTAGAGTAAGTTTCAGTGTAACTCTGTGCTGCAATGCTGACGAACAGATAAATCACGACCTTAATTTTGACAACTGCACTTTAAAGGGTTTATTCTAAAAAAAAAAAAATTAAAATAGTAATACCGTTGCTAGCACAACTAATAAAAGTTAATTTACTATGGATGTGTGGTTAGTATATATCCTCTTTAAATGGAGAAGAAATAAGAGGAAATTTCCTCAGGATTAGAATAAGCTTTTTTTTTTTTTTTAAATTTTAAATCGAACTGCTCAGTCAAATAAGCATTTTACAGAAAAAAATTATTAAAACTCAGAATTTTTCCTAAACCAGTTTTTATTCAATTAGTGGTTGTTTTTTTAAAAAATCTTTACTGTTTTTTTTATTTACACTTAAATGAAATCATATTAAATAAAATAAACCTGCCATTTATTTTAAAAAAAAATCAAAAAGAAAACAAAAATAAAATCCCCTAAAGGAAAAGTAAGACTATATGCTGAAAATCATAAACTTGATAAAATAATAACAATAATAAAAATGGCAATACGCTTTTTATTTCATCTCTGCAGTTGATAACACTACAAATTGGTTTTTACAAAGTTACTTATTTCAGTATTTTATTTAGACAAATATCTGTACGGTCTTATATGAGAATGACTGCTGGTTTGTGATTTTAATAGCTTCTCAAAATAAGAGTCTACAGTTGTCACAGCAGAGCAATACCAACTTACGGTATGATTTTACTGACATCAGTAAAATATCAGACAAACTCAGTTTGACTCAAATCAGCTATAAGCAGTATTTTTTTTCCTAAACCTAATACTATTATAATGCGATATTTCATTATTAGTCCAATTCAACTTGTATTGAAGTCAATGAGATTATACTGAGTTCTCTAAGTATTAGATCAGGCTCTACGATGATGTTGCAGCTACCACGAAACAAGTCTTGTCAAAAGGACTATGATAAAGTACATCAAGCTTATATTGTTAACAAATTACTAGTTTATTAAAAACTGAGTTTCTAAATTCTCATTTACTTTTCATCTCTTTGTTTACTGTATCTCAGCTGGTATAATCAAAATAACTGTTGATTTTCATTTTACATTAGCTGTTTCAGTCACTTTCATTTTCATGGTTTTGTCCACTGGCATAATATTCACAACAGTTTGCCAAAATTAGTGGAAGATACTTAAACTCAATTAAAATAAATGCCTTATACTTCAAGCAAGGGGAAGACTGATACTGACCTGAAAAGATTTTACAGTACTTATACAAAATTTTCAGTTTAAGCATTGGTCAAGCTATCAAGACGTCTTTGAGTATTGGCTTTGTGCGGTTCTCTTTTTATTTCCTTGTGATTTAGGCAAAATACCGTAGCACTCAGTTGGCAGAAAATACTGTATTAGATTGACTTAATACTATTTGTGATAATAGTGGAACCACAATACAGCGAGAGATGATGAGACTGATTTAATTGTTTTAATATAACCTGCAAAAATGTTGCACATGTGGAATAGGAGAATTGAGCGCGAAGAGGAATATTATATGTCTGAGAAAACAATGAAAATCCAGCTAAAATTCATGGTCTTTTTAATATCACACATTTTGCTAAAATGCCAAGTGATACTCAGAGCACTGTGCTGAGTCTTAAATCACATATATTCTGCTACTGTAAAAACTGCACATTCAAAAATAATTAAAGTCAGTATGTCTAAACTACAACACACAAACTAATGTACAATCTCATTAAAAATATACTGAGATGTCTGTAGAAAGCATCCCAGGATTCAACAGGAAAAATGTCTATTTGGGAGTATTATATAGTATTTATCATTATTTTAATGTAATGCTTATCACTAATGTGCCAGCAGAAGCTTTCTTCTCAGAAGGTTAACTCTTCGAATTAAACAAAAATTAACACATGGAAAGTGCTTAATTGTTGTTCTCTCCCTATTTTTAAACAGAGGAGGTGCATAACATTGCCAAGATACGCATGTATTTTTAATTAAGATTGTATCATTCAAGGTTTTGATTCCTAAGCCAATTTACTATTTCAAAATGCAGTTCTCCTTCTAAATATAAACACAAGAGGATCAGAGCATTGTTGCACAAATCATTATGATTTTAACAGCTGTTCATTTATGGTCTCCATCATTTTGGAAACAATAGGAACATGAACAATCGACTTTATGTACAGAAATGCATTCTTCTGCCAGGTATGTTCTTCTAATTGGTCATGTTTCTGTTGTGTCTTACCTCCTTATGACCTGGAGATTAAGTTTCTTAAGATCCTTCCCATGAATTCTAAAGAAGGTTCATTACTATTTTTTAAATAAAGGGTACTACCTACTTAAAAGAAATAAAAATATGTGCCACAGAAATTACAAGAACTCTGAAGTTTAAGATGTAAATAAGTATTTCAATTGTGCATGGTTTCATACTAAATCTTCAGATTGACAAAACAGTAGATTTTCAGTACAGCAGATTACCTTTATTAAACTACATTTCAGATGTATTTCAATCCTATTTTATTACCCTTTAAAATTAAATCAAATCAGAAGATTTAGGAGATTAAAGGCCATTAAAAAGGATTAGACTATCTTCCCCATTATAGTGTACTATTATTTCTACGGTTTCTTTTCCGTCTGTCCATACCAAAATATGCCCCTACCAACAACCAAAAGGTATTTGCTAAGTTTAGATTATGGACTGCCTATAATTTACTACAAAATAACTCAGAAACTACTCTTGAATAATAATTTATATTATATAAATATTGTAGAGTTCACCATACTTGATCTAAGTAGGTGATCTTACTTGATCTAAGCGGGATATTTTCCCATGTCAGGTCTGGTCTGCTGAACAATCAGGCAAATGACAGTTCTATACCAGTGATAAACCATTACCTGTCCCTTAAAACTTCTGAAAGAAACAGATCGTTCTCAAACTTGGTGGCACTGAAACTAATGCAAACACCCAGAACAGGATTTTCTTTCACTCTATGTAACTGCTGTCTTTACCAATTAATCTGATTATTTCTCAGTTTGGGAAGCCTGCTCAGCTATTGCTAATAAAATACCAGATTTTCACATTGGATTTTGAAGGACTCTTATTTCTAGACCTTCTTCCAAGCTGTAAGGCTGAGGGTGCTAAACATGCTTGCTCTTCACATACTTATCCGAGGGTGTTGTCTGCTCTTTTAGCTGGAAGCAAACCTCTAGTAAATTCCTATTTATCTCCTTGCCAATCAAGAAGTGAATGACTGACAGCAACAGAGCCTTATCTATGACTCCTGTCTGTGGTGCATTCTGCTAAATGATGTCATTGCTCTAGCAAGAGAAAATAAGCAGATTATTACAGTGACTAGAAGCAAACTAAACATTTGGATTTTTGCATGGACAGATTTACACACTGTCTGTCAGATAAAGCACAGTTTGCCTGTTGCTTACACAACAAGAATGTGCCTGACAGCTTCTTCCCAGCTTTAGTATCTGATTACATAAATAG
>VZTE01002697.1:759031-781018 GCA_013397775.1 Eulacestoma nigropectus
AAAAAAAAAAAGGCAAAAACAAGTATTAAAAATGGCAAGGTTTTTTTTTTGTTGTTTTTTTTTCCTCTAATTTTTTACATAAACACAGAAAACAAAACCAGGAAAAAATTCTCCCTTGAAAATTAAAAAAAAAAAAAAAAAAAAAAAGATGCCTATGCTTTGGAGTACAAGCTCTAAACTGAGCCCCAGAGACTTGTGGAATTCTCCTATGCAACAGAAATGTAACAAAAAGCTTATTCCAGGAAGTTGCTTCCCTTTAAACAACTTGCTGCCCTTATGTTGTTTCAAACAAATAAGCTGGAGTGATAGTTTGTCTTTTCTAGATATCAGGCTTTATAAGAGCATGAGCCACCCACATTTGCTTCAATATGAGACTTTCAGTTATCTTTCTGCAGTTCAATGGGAGTATTGCTGCAAGCAAGTTACCTTCATTTTAAAGTGCTGACTTATCAATACTTCGGAAAAAAAACCCAGTAGGATTATTATTATCTCAGTTATTTGATTGTGAATTTCACACGCAGAATATCAAGCACTGGTTTCTATTTGAGTTCAGCTTTATAGACAGCTACTTACCTACAATTACAAACCAAGCTGATTTTAATAAGAGCATTATTTGTCCAAGGTGAAGAACATAAATGCAAGTGCAGGTGTTTGGCCTCCATTTGCGTACTAATTTATCTCACCACAGTCGAATTAAGAAAAAAAACACCAACAGTAACATTAAAACTGATTGTCATGTGCTGATTTTAGTGTGCAACAGAGTAGCAATGATGCAAGTGCTTAGCTACAAGACACCATACAGTTCTCCCCTGCAGTCTGCAGAATAAGCCTCCTACTCGTGGCAATGCCTGTATTGTAAGCTTCGGGAGGTGGGCAAACAATGTACACTAGGTAATGCTGGGGTAGAGAATACACTCTGAGCCATATAACAAAATTCCTAAGATCAAATTTCTGACAAAACAATCTCCACTCTCTGGGAATTTAAGCAATTCTGAATCCTCCATGTGTACCAACCAAATGTCCTTGCCAACTAAGAGCAATGGCTGTGGAAGAAGTGATTGAATGTTCTTTTTTTCATGAAATAAAGTATCCATTTTAGAATAACTGTACAACTGCATGTATCCCAATGTCTTTACACTTGCTTTCTACCACAGTGACCTGAAATTCCCAAGAACCACAGCTGGATACAGAGTAAGAACTTGGGTGCATTCATCTTCCAGTTCTATTTCAATCTCTCTGTCCTATTCTTGTAACAAAAAAGAAGCAAAAAGTACTGATATTAATCACAGAATCAAGAAAAGTATCCCCCATAAAGACCAATCTGTGTTTTGCACCATCACTACCAGCTCCACTGAAAAGGCTGTTTCAAAGATTAGAGCACCTGATATGCTCTGGCTCTAACAACCTCCATCCATCTAATTCTTCTGCAAAGAGATGGCAGCTTCATATTTTGCCCTATTGGATTCAGGAAGTAAAGCTTAAAAAACCCAGCCTTTACTTCTCTCACTTAAATGCATCAGAGAGCACTGTTGCCTCTAGCATCTGGCCTGAAATCGAGATGGCCAGTTGCATGAAGACAAAGCCAGTGTACTAATTGTGTCCAGTAAGTTAAGAAATAAGCTAACCTAAAACAACACTGTTATTCATAAAAGATGCTTTCATTTTTCTAGGAATTCTTTCTCCAAAGAATGGACTACATCAGGCCCTGCATATCTTACAACATCTCTAATGTTGACTTCTAAAGCTAACACGGCCACAGGTTAAAAAAACATCTTACTGCACCACTTTCTGCACCACAGCAAATATTTCTGTGAAATCACAGCTCAGATGAAAAAAATAAAAATGCCAAAACCAGAGTAAGTTTTCAACTGTACACAATGCATAAGACCAGGCACTATGCTGCATAAGACACTGCAAAAGTACAGGGGTTTCCATTCTTTTACAAATGTTCAAGTTTAAAAAAGTTCAAGTCCTTTTCTTAAAATTCAAAAACCATCAATACATTATCCCTTTTCAGCTTTTCATAACAATGACCCATCATGACAATTATGTTACACAAACCAAAATAAAACTTTAGAGCAAAAGGGTAGCACGACGCTGGAGAAGATACACTGTATATTGCAAAGAGATGAAAAACTCTGTGGAACATACTTCCACATGCACTCTCAAATTAACTTTTTTCCTCCAGCAGTTCTTCGTATAGAGATTAAGACAGGTTACTAGAAGGAAATCAGTGAATGGCCACACAGAAAACTTGTTCCTTTGCCCCTAAATGGCAACAATAAGCAACTTGTACTATTCTATTTATAGTTTTTGTATTTTCCTGCATAAAACCCATAAACACAGACCATGAACCCACAGGTAACCAAAGCTAAACTAAATGCAGGAGGATCTTGCAGGCAGAAGCAAACCATTAGAGACAAGAGGTTCATCTGGTAGAGATGGCTTGCAACATCCTCTCACACTACATACACTTAATTGATGCCGAATTGTAAGTTCGGGGTTTGTATTCTATTTGTTTGGGTTAATTTCCTCCTGGGTTATAGGTTCTGTATGTGAAAGTATAATATTGACAGCTGTTCAGATTGGTGAGTGAGAATTATCTGTGACTACCAAAAAAACCCCAAAGACAGAAAAAACATGTATCTTCACATTGGCCAAAATCTGGCCACAATGTAGACTTTAAAAATTGTAAGAACTCTCTTTTCCAAACCACATAGATGACATAGTTAAAACAGCTAGCTAACTAGAATCAACCCATGAAGTTGCACTGTAACTTCTTTTTATCTTCCATGCTTTTTAGATGTATGAATTCATAATGAAAGCTACATTACATCAAGCTATAATATTTGAAATAGCAGCATAAGGTATACTGTTAGTGTTATACAAGGTAACATGAAAACACGTTAATTAGGATTTAAGAAGCTACATCAGAAAATAACATTTTATAGAAAACATTATATAAGAAAGTCATTAAGTAGACTCATTTTTGGCCAAGCTGACCACAAAGTTTGAATACCTTGCTGGATACTATTTATTTTAAATATAATCAATAAGGTATAATTTTACTTACAAACTGACCTGACTTAGAAAAAAAACCTAAAAACATATAGTGCAGTATCCTATAGCATCATCAAAAATAAGCTTGTTATAATTAAAATAGGACTATTATAGACAAGGTACTATATAGAGCAGCCTGTGAGAAGAACAAATAGAAAAAAAAATCAAGTATCAGTAAAAGTATTGAATGACTGTAAGGCGACAAGGCTGTGAAGCTTTTAAATGACTAAAAGATATACTAACTACTTTCATATATGTGGCAATCCCCAGAATTTTATTTCCAGATTGAAAACAGTATTGTTATGGACATGATACTGTTGCTTTATATGATTACCAACAGTTGTTAAGGACAGCTGACCATAAAAATCATTCATTCATCATATTTTTTGGGGAGCAAGTAAAAAAAGGATTGTGCTGAAGTCTATCTGAAATCAAGGCCATTTCCAAAAAGTATTAAAAGTGTGGATGGTTGAAGCAAGTGTGTAATTTCACAAAATTCCTGGTCAAAGGACAGCAGAGAAGACCTACACAGAAAGCAGCCACTAAAAATGTGAAACCAGAAAGTCGGTAGCTTGGGTAGATCTGCAGTAAACACAGCCAGAGGGGGCTTAGTATGTCCTATGCCAACATTGATCTAAGGCAAAGGTTAGGAACACCAATATAACAATGCACAGAGTCATGCACACAATCTACGTGCTCCACCCAATTTTTGCTCAGATCACAGAACAAAACTCAACAGAACAACTGACAAAACTACTTGGTTTTGTTTATGTCCCTGAAACAAAAGCATCTGGGAGAGAAAGTCGAAGCAGCAGTGTTGTCATTTGGCTAGCATGAGAAGCTCCTACTTGATAACAGCTTTAGTCTTGTCACTGACAATCACCTATTAATGATGTCTTTTAAAATTCACCTAGGGAGACTGATACAAAATCCAAAAAGAGATTTGGAATACAGCTGTCATAACAATATGAGTGAAACAAGCGAGCAAACTCTTTATTTCAAGAAATCGGTTATTGCAAATGTGAAGCTGAGTGGGAGAACCTACCTTTACTTCAGATCTCACAAATGAGCAGGAAAATGTTCCCTGCACACATACTCCTGGGCCAAGGGATAAGTTGGTAAATCAGCTAAAACTTCCTGAAATTCTCACCTGCTTAGAAGTACTACCAGACATTTTAGCAATAGGTAACTACAAGTCAGATCAAATCACTAAGTAATTAAATACTAATACAAGAGGAATTAATTACATTAGGCCTTGACTTTATTAATAATAAATTATTACTTTATCAGCAGCAAAGCTACAAAAAGCACTCAGTATTTTCAATATGAAAAATCCCATTCATTATCAAAAGGGTTCATACAACCTTAAACAAAAACAAAGCAAAGCTTTGAATCGGCAATAACTTTAACTATTAGAAGCTCTGATTACAATGGCATAAACACTTATTGCTGTCCAATAACTAGACAAATTAAATATCTTCAAAATCATGGTTTTCATATCAGGTTTTAAATTTGCATGTGGTATCTCCAGAAGAAGTATCTCCAAAATGCAATGCTTTGATAGTAAGTTGCATACTAGCAAAGTGGTTTTTGAACTGCTGAACTATCATTTTTTGAAAATTGAGCAACTAAATAAATACTTTTTCAAACTTATTCTATGTATCATATGATATTGTTGGAATACATCACTGATACGAAGGGAATAAAGACTAGCACAAGAAACAATAGTTTGTATCAACATTGAAATAATGTACTTTGACCACAAAACTAAAAGATTGACCCTTCTAGCAGATTTTAACTTTTAAGTTGTCCAGATTCATTATTCCATGATAACCACAATGCCGTTTGTTGATTTACATTTCTGATTCTGAACTATTTTCTGATATGACTGCATTTTCTATAATTTCTTAACTGCTTCAACTAATACAACTGATGCACTTAGAATGATTGCCCAGTCTCTGTATTAGCTAGGAAATGCAGATTCAAAGAAAATGGAAAAAACTAGGAGAACTCTTTAGTTAAATTAGTTAACCCCTGCATGTTTTATAATGGGCCCACACAATTCATAACCGTTTATATAAACATTCACTGACTGCTGGTATGACAATTATTCACAAGCTGATGGAAGTTCCTGCCCAAATTCAATAATGTCTGAATCAAAGAAAGGTTAAGATGAAGGTTTATTTCTTTAGTATTAAAGAATCTTCACCACCCACAACAGCACATATAGAAAATAAATTTTGCTCCCTTGGGCACAAATACCTCTGCTCAATGAACAATGGCTTTCACTCTGCTAATTGGAGAACGGAGAGGTAAAGGTCATGTGTAAAAACAATAGGGGATATAAAAATAATGCAAACTAAGGAAATTACAGCATTTTCCAATTGTCAGCGTGACAGCTACCAGTGAGAAATAAGGACATCAGATACACGTGCCCTACTGTGCAAGGCTGGGTAACAAGACAGTCTCTGCTCCAGTATGCTGGCAGTATGTAGACATCTTCCCTTTCTAGGGACAATGGGCTATGCCCCAACAAAATAATCTTCTCTAGAATTACACTGACCTGGAATTCAGCTAATAATTTCAATAGGAGGAAATAGAAAGAGAGAGGAAAGGACGAAAAAAGGAAAAAAAAAAGGCTCTGAATTAGGTCATGGAAGTGTAATGGTTTGAACCATTCTTCTGTTCTGAGTAAACGAATTTTAATGTTCTTGTACATATTTAAGCATTGTCTTGTTAAGCAGTTTGGCTGAGTGAAAAATAAGAGCAGGGATTGGAGCAGCATTGTGCACCTAACTTGTTTTCCATGGACGAGAATAGACAAATGCAAATTATAGGAAAATATTCAGGAAAAAAAGTACATGCAGGCAAACTATCATTTAACTTTTTGAAAAATCTTTATGTCTGTAATTGTGTCCTTTTCTTAATTTAAATGACAGATGCAGATGTTGCTTCTAGTAGTTAGCACTCATATTAATTCATTTTTAAGTGTTTGTACACAGGTTTCAGACCACATTAAGAGAAGCCACATTTTCAAATTAAATTATAGAAAGGAATTTTTAATCAAGTTTCCTTCTTCCTCCCATTCTTTTTCCTTGCATCTATTTTAAATAGTTGCCTTGAAAATGCATATACCTCTGAAAAGCTCTAGATAGTGATTTTTTTCAGACTTCCAAAGGGTTGTCATGTTTCAGCTCTTTTCCCCCTACTTACTTGTCCAGTCTTCAGTGTTCTAAGACATGCACTTAAAGGATAATAAAAGAAGACCACATTATGTGTCAAATTAAATGTTGTTGATACTTGCTTTAAGTGTACATGCACTGACATTCTGTTATGGATCAGCTGCTGGACAATAATCCTTGCACATTCCCCGCCTGACAGATTGTTCTGTATTTTGTTTGAGATGCTCTAATGTTTCTGACGACCCATACAAGGCCACACATTTCAGCAAATTTTCCAAATTAATACTGAGACCAGTTTACAATGTTTTCTTCAGTAGCGCTCAGTCTTACTGATTGTGTCCTAAATAATAAACCATGGCCTCAGGCAGTTTTTCTCAGAATGTTTATGATGAGAACTCATTCATCTAAATCTACTGGCCAGTGGAATAAAATAAATCAAGAATTTCCCAAAATATAACAATATTTGTGTTCTCTAGATAATTGATGACTGCAGCTGCACTAATTAAAACCCATGTGAGTTTCATTAATCTTGGTCACTGGGACCAATTGCTGCACACCACACCCTGATCACTGCACATCGCCCTTGTGTCACATTCAGGTGAGGCTTGACTTTCAGTTAGAATCCCACTGCATCACTATATTTTTAAAATCTGAACTATCATATCATGTATACACCTACTGTGCAGCTATGTGACTTCATTCAAAACAGGCAAGCTCAATAATAAATTAAAAATTTTATTTCAGACTAAATTATTTTCAGTAAGACAGTTGTCAATACTCTGCCACCCCAAAGAAGGCAGTGAGGTGTGGAGAAGGGCAAAGACTATCTGCAATAAAAAAAGTCTCTAATACGAGGAAAAAGAAATAAAATTAAATGTTCTTCAATGTTACTACAGTGGCATTTTGTTGGCATATGACACTTTTCTCTACTGGAAATCAAAACTGCACCCTCACTAGAGTATTTCTAGGTAATAGGTGTATTGTACATATATTTTTCTGTATCAGAGAACACTTTTATAGCTGTAGATATGCTTTGCTTGTTAAAGAAAAAGAAATCTGTCAAAAACTTGTGGTTCAGATAAATATCTACAGAAATAGCTATAACTAATGTTAATAACTAAGCTGCCTTGCAGATCATAAATACTAGGAAATATAAATAACTTCTAGAGACAACTGCACAATCTATATTTGAGGAAAGGCAACATTTGAGTAATCAATCACATGAAGCCAACACTGTCATAAGCTGAGTTTATGAAAATACTTGTAAACATTTATTAAATGTAAATCCCTCTTCAAAATGTGTGTTATCGGAGATCCCCATTTTTTCATGCAATTTGGAGTATGTAATATACAGCAGCTGATGAATATACAAGAGCCTTGTTGCAGGAGCTGCTTCCTGTTGGTCTTTCAAAGTGCTGGCAGTGATACAATTTCTTTCAAACTAATGTCATATAGAACATGTTCTAGAGAACAACCAATACAATTTAAAATCTGGCTGTATCATCCTTAGCAAACAAAATAATTCTTGCTATTAACACTGCTTCTTTTTCAAGATTAAGGAGTACATTTTGCTTTCGTTTGCTGATTGAAGTCAATGGAATAAATAATAACTCATGTAACTGGGAACAAGCTTTGGACCATTATGTACAGGCTTATTTTTAAACCGTAATAAAGCTTTTGTCAAAATAACTTAAGAGCTTGCAGGCAAAGTTAATAAATGCTGCACTGCAAAATGCTTCCACAGGAAAGCTTCGTGCTGCCCATTTGGAAGGTTCTTCCTATGTATGGGAAGGAAATGTTGTCTCCAAAAAAAGCCATTGCTGTTTGCTCACACCCATGTCCTTGCGCATACATGGTTTGCTTCTCCCTAATTTTTCCTACTTTCTTTCAGCCCTTGAGGGATTAGTCAGGCTCTGGCCAGCCCCCACAGCTCTGAGCACAGCAATCATTTCTCCTATCGACAGCTATTCAGCACACTAAGACCTAACACCCACAGACCAGTTTATCCGCTTGAAAAATTAGCTCCCCCAAAACTTCTCCAAGAATTAAACATAAACTAGGCAGGGATGGGTTCCCAAAATGAGAGACAGTAATGCCATCAGGTGTTATGGATGTCATACACAACAGCATTTGAAGGTCTGAGAAAAAATGTGGAAATGATGCTACAGAAAAGCAAAACAAATCAATTTCTTCTGACTGCAACAGTTACATCTCAGTAGAGACTCATGACCCAGAGAGTCCCCACTGTTTGCAGGCCATACACAACCCACAAGGATAACTCAGGAAGCTACAAGCCTCTTTTGAACATCATCTTCTCCCAAGAGGAAGTTCAGCAACCCATACTCAAGGATTCAATGCCATAATACATGAATTATATTCCTAGGGTCAGTCCTAGCCTGGTCTTCATCTTTCTTGGTATATCCAAATATTCCTCCCACACCATAAAAGTGAAGTGCAGAAACCCTTATCAGAAAGTAACCACAAATCACTGATGTTATGGAGAGGATGTGTGGCACCCAAAGAAAAGACAGAAGCTAAGTACAGCTTTGGGGCACTGTTCAAATCACAACATCAAGCTTTTTCATTCTTTTTCTGGAGAAACAGTTTAACCAAGTAACTTCTTGATCAGAGCAGCGTTCTTATTCTCATGGATATTTCATTATCCTTATAACAAAACATGCAATGACATAGAACAAAAATACAAAATAAAATCAGAAATAGTCTCAGCAAATGTATGTATTGCACAAGGTAATAATAAAATTGATCAGCATTGCCACAGGATATTCCCCTCTCTCCTCTTTTTAAGCACGGCCATCTTATTCTGTTGCTGATAACAAAATCACAGACATTTTAGAACAATGCAATAAGCAGATGTTGTAATACAGCTCTAGTGCCAGCTCTGGTCACAAAGTGCAGGTGAAAAAAATTCGCATATTGCAATGGTTCAGAGGTAGGATTGGGCAAGTTGTTCTTAAGTAGTAATAGACTTCCTAGTAGAGGTCAACCAAACATGTTCTGAAGTGATTTTTTGAATGGACTTAACAGATTTTACATTTGCCAATTTTGGTCCATGATGGGCTGTGTTAATATATCAAAAGCCAAAGTCTGAAATGCTTTGGAAAAGGAAAAAAAAAGAACAAACCAAAGTCTTGATCAAAGAGGATGTATGACTCACTCTGCAATAGGAACACTAATTTTCTTCTTCTTATAAGTCATAAGTGGCTGAATTGATTTCAAAGTGCTAGCAGAGACCAAGCCTGAAATATTTCAGTACACAAAAAAATTTTTTTGAATTAATGAAAAAAGAAGGGCACAAGTGAAAGTATTTTGCAGATGTTACTGAAGTATTCTTCTTGCTGTCCCCATACATTCATTAAATTGATCATTAATGAAAATGAATACTGAACTCTTACATTCCATTTTCGTTTTCCTTAATTCTCCTCTATTTTATTGGAAATTCACATATTCCCACCCTTTTTCAAGTACCCTATTTTCAAATGCTTCTAAGCTGTCAGTGTCACTACCTGACAAGCTGTCTTTGTTCCAACTGTCCATATCTAAATAAATATTTCTTTTCCATTTATCAAACACATTGCAGTAATAACTGTCTCTACTGAGCACAACTTCTGTTACCCAGAAATGAACAAAAGTAGGAAGGGAGGTTTCAGCAACGCTTTGTCAGTAAATTGTGCTTAGTGAGTGTCTGGCTGCATCTAAAGCTGAGTTATACTTTGATTTTACTTTTGTCAACCACATGGCAACCACAAATGTTAGCAAAAAACCATTTTGATGTTATGCTGGTTCATGAGTCTCTTGAACACTGAATATTTCTCATATCCGTATTTTAGACTACTTTTTCTTATGGCTATCCATTCATGTTTTCTTAAGAAAACTTCATTTTCCACCCTGTCCATATTTTCTCTTACCTCTGGGTCACTTCACATTGTTTCTTTACCCATTCATGACTGCAAAACCTACAAATTCAGTATAATCAGCTTC
The DNA here is from genome assembly GCA_013397775.1 of Eulacestoma nigropectus. NCBI lineage: Eukaryota > Metazoa > Chordata > Aves > Passeriformes > Eulacestoma > Eulacestoma nigropectus. The sequence goes on from VZTE01002697.1 coordinate 769,273, forward strand.
ATTTGCTGTTCACTGGTTTTAATTTCCATTATACACAGAGACTATAAATTTGTCTCATAAACAGCTTGCATAATTTTACTAAGTTAAGCTCTACCTGTCAGCATCTTTTTTTCCATTTTGAATATTGGTATCATTAAGTACTGGCTCTTGCTGTCAATCTTCATTTACTTTCTATTCCATGACTTCAAGAGGGTAATTCCTCTGGCTCAACATCACGTAACGTATTTTCCTGAACTACTTTTGATGAATGTTTTTAGTCTCACTTGTTTTCTAAGACACCAACTCTTTCGCTCCACAAACCCCAAACAGCAGAATTGTATTCTGCTGAAGAAACAACAGGCTGCAGCTTTGGGTCACCTGTATGAACATGCCTGAAATTCTACTTAGCGGGCACTTCATTCTCATTGCAATCACTACAGGGCATCTGGCAATGCCTGCAGCAAATAGCCAAGTATTTTCTTGTGTCAAGTTCAGTCACATGCATTGCACAATCCACTTCTGAAATACATGCTTTGTTTCCACTGCTTCTACAGGTAGCCTGTTCCAAAGTCTCACTCTTCTAAATATCTAGAAATATTTCTGTCATTTTCAGTGTCTTTTTTCACGACCACTTTTTTTTTCCCCAACTTATCCATCTTCCAAGAGTAACACAAAAACAGGTCATCTTCATTTGCAGTTGTACTATTGTAACCTTTTCTCTTAGGAGACCTCTGTTCACATCTTCTCCTTCACCCAGAACTGCAGACACTATTGTATATGGACACGTCTCACTCAGCCAAATTTTAATGGTATTAATAGTTCCACATCCCTTTGCTGCCAGTATTTCTGTTGGTTCACCCTAAATCTGCCATTACTCATTTTCTTATACCCAAAGATCACATGAAGCTTTTAGTCTGGTGATCAAAATAATCGTAGTGTTTTACACTTACTTCCAATGAATAAGCCTTTGACATTACAGTGAAAATGATACTAATCACTGTTTGCATAATCTTGACTGCTCCTATTAGATCTCATCCCATTACTGTTATTCCTATTGTAAAAGCCATCCAGCTTTTACCATCTGATAATCTGTTTTGTATTTTACAACACCCCTGTAGGTCATGTTACCAACAAACTCCAAAAGACTATTCCTGCAATTTACTGGAAAAAATAAGTAAAAGTGCTACTAAAACAATTCTTTGTGGAATTTCATCAGTATCTTTTGTCTCCACTTCTTTTTGATGATAACCTTTTGTTATTATCCCTTTAACTAAAGCCTTACCATCTCAGAGTTGTACTAATCTCTAGCTGAATCAATTGTCAAGTGGAACCTTGTTTGATGTTTATTCAAAATCCATCCATAAAAATTTCCTTTGTCAAGAGAAAGAGGTATCAAACAAGCCTTCTTCAGACAGGTATCAAGGTAGATGAGAAAGATCTGCCTTCGGTAAGCCCACCCTGTACACTGAGAACATAGCTGTACTTAAATAGTTCCTTCTGTGATACTTGTGCTCAATCTCTGGCCACAGTTTAGACACAGCTGCTAATCCCTTCTTTTTCTCTTTTATATTGGTATAGAAATTATTATTTCTATCCAAACTCCTGCAAGGAGTGTAAGAATTCAGCCATTCTCTGCTCATGCCTTGCTCCCTGCATGCACAGAGACCAGATGCAGTAGGGATGCAGCGGGAATTCAGATGGGCATCGACACTGGCGCAAGGTGGCAGATCTGCTACTCTGCACCCAAGCAGCTCCATCGCCACAGTGGAAGCAACACTACAGTGGGGAAAAGGACTAACACAGCTGCTCTCCGGCAAAGTTCCCCAGCTCGCAGCGGAGTGGTAGGAAATGACAGTTGAAATAACTAGTATTCATTATGCACGAGGAGCAAAGGAGTTGCTTACTGGTGAGACAGGCAAACACTTCAGTACAGCACCACAGAATAAAAAACATGCAAGAAAAGCTCTCACTCTTGAATGCCCTTTGGGAAGAACTTCTGGTGGCTTACATGGGATCTGAGGATCTGTTGGGCTCTACACTGTCAGAGCATCTGTTTATCTTTCATTTTCCTCTCATCATTTTAACTGGTAGGAATGGAATTTACATGGCAATTACTGCTAAAATTATAAGCTCTTTCAGACTGGAGTTCCAGATCACACAGATTGGGTGTAAGTCAAGAAGAAATACCCCTTGTTCACAACACAGCTGCTTGACTTGACTAGAAAATAATGTTTCTCCCTTAATTCCCAATTTCATTTAAAACTCTGGTTATAAATCACTGCCAATGGTTGGACTGACTGAAATTCTAATGCTACACTAACTTCTATTGCATAAACTTTACAAAAAAAAGTATTTCAGACAATCAGTAAATCCCTCAACTTATTCCATTGTCCCTACATACTGATACTTCAGCGTGCATATTACTGCAACAAGGAATGAAGTTTCCAAAATATCTTCCCCCTTTACTATCAACATGTTTATCAGACTTTATACAACTCCATAACTTTTTTTTTTTGTAAGCAACAGAAAAGTACTTAAAGATCAAATCAAAACACTGATTTCACAAACCAAATTCACCAGGAATTGTCATAATAATGGATTACATTAGTTTCTTTAATCATTTGGAGTTTCCCACTCTGCTATTTATGGCAAAAGAAGGTGAAAACTCCTATTTTATTTCATGCCCGAGACCAAGGCAAGTTATGTATCCCTGTAATGAGGACTAAAGGAAAAATACTGAACTACTTACTGCAACTGGACTAACCTACTCTGACTGGAGTAGTTATTACGACTAGATTAACATTGTGGTGTAGTGATACCAGTTTCATAAAATATCTAGACCTATCTGCAAAGATCTACACCTAAAAGGATGTTATGTAACCTGAATTTGATGACAGGCACATAGGGCACAAAGAGCTGCATTATCTTTACCCCAAGGTTCATACACCAGGTTAACTGTTTCTGTAAGTTTGCTGTTACAATTCATTATAACTGCCAACATGGTTAAAATATTAGGAAAATGCTTTAAAAATGAAAATAACTTGTTCTGGAATTGCCATTTCATACATATTAAGAGTTCACCAGCAGTTTCTAAAAGATGAGGAGCCTAGCTAGAGTTTTCCTTCAGGTTAGAGTTCCTAAAATCCTTTCAAGAGCTCAGGAATGGCAGACAGAGCACTTAAAGAAAGGCAGTGAGCCCTGCAAGCCGCCGGCCCAGAGCTGGTTGAAGGGGAGAAGGAATTGGGGTGCTGCCCTGCCTGTTCCCTGGGTCATGACTCTGACCCCCATTCTGAGTACTGCAAATGCTCATGCCAAAAAAGTGTTATGCTACCACTTCCACAAAGGTCATCCACAACCTGGTCCCAAGGAATTCATTCTCACTGCTGAGAAAAATGCAACTCCCATTAAGAGTAATGGAAATTGCACATGTGCTTCAGGACAATTTAAGGCCCTTAAGGAATTGTATCCTCCCTTTACACACACATGTAATTTTCATTAATACCAATTAAATCAATTCAATAAAATTACGGCCAGTTTCCATAGCACAGAATCCCATGCAAAACAACAGCAGGCAGCAATGAGTTTTTTTTTGTTTTGTTTTTTTTTTTTTTGAGCCAGATTTAAATAATCGTTTGAATTGACATTTTTAATAAAAAGTAATTGTTTTACTCAAAGCAACAGCAGCTAAAGTGGAAATTTCAGGCTGCAATCCAATCAGCGTAAATTGCTCAGGAAGCAAGAAAAAAACTTAAAATTTAAAAAAAGTATTTTGTTATAATTTCCTTTTGTGGCTCAAATCCTGCAGGCAGAATAAAGAACATAGGATATGGACAGAGCAGATGGATCCTTCTGCCATTTATATATCCAGTATATATTACATTTTCTTTCAACTTTGTCCAGCCTTATTTAATATGTATATTAAAATTATTATGTTCCTGCCATATTAATCTAAATTAAAATAGAAAGAAAATGTAAATAAAACTGCAGTGGATGCTTCATATTACATTTTCTAATGTACTAGTGAAGGTGAAAGCATGAAGTTTGAGAGCAGTCTCACACTTTTGTGAGCTGGGAGTAAACAGCTTTACGTTCAAAGAAGTGATTCTAAGTACTGAATTATTTTAGCAGCCTCTGAATTTCAGTGCACACAAGCCCTCCTTTTGCTATCACCTTCAAGAACAAAGCACGAGATAAGAGGAGAATGTGACTGTATAAAAGTTGTTTTCAAGTAATTTCTGTGCTTTGCTGATCCCAGAGCAAACTTATGGCAGGCTGGTCCCCAGTGCATCCCAGAAGAGCTTTTGCACCAACACTTGCCCTCTCCTGCCCCACCCCAAACCTGAGCAGTAGGTCCTGGGAGCCCCCTTCTGCCCCAGACACTGAAAGGTAACCCCGCTGCAGGCGGCTATGCTACCTCTGAACCCACAGCATCCCCACAGCACAACAGGCCCAATTTCCAGATATTGGCAGGTATACCACAGAAAAAATTAGGAAAGGAAATCCAGGTCACATGTTACACACAAATAAACATAGGCACCGTAGGATAAGTTCTGTAAGAACTGTCCCAAAAGTGAGTTCCTAAACTGATTATAAAAATTAAAGTACATAAGGTTCAACAGGAGAAAAGCAGTAAAAACAACTTTAAAATGAAAAAACCTGCATGGTTATTTTCATATGCCTGCTCATAATAAGCATACATACTGCACTTGAATGGTAAATGCAACTATTTAAATATTTATCAAGTAAATACATGGGCTTGGGAAGAGGGGATGTTTTATGTTTGATTTTGAGAACAACTAAGTTTTAAAAGGTAAATCTAATGTAATGTAATAAAACTGCAAAGTATGTTCTGACCTTCCACTCTTCCCTGCACCACTTATACACACATACATACACACTTTAATAATACATATCCCAGTGGAGTACAACTGACCCCAGTAAATCCTGCTGTTTCCCCAAGTGTGGAATTAAAAGCTCCATGATCAGAGTGAGAGAACACATTTGTTTCCATTCTTGTGATATCATTTTCCCCCCTCAGACTAGTGTCACCACTGAAGCCCATGATACTCCACACAGCTGACTCAACTGTAGATGTTGAAAAATTTACAGACACTGAAATCAGATCTATTTCTTTAAAAAAGAGGCTTGTATTTTTTCCCTGAAATAAGCTAGTAGAACATTGTAGAAGGAAAATCGGACATTTTAAAGCAATAGTTTCAATACTGCACACAGTCGGTGAAACCAAACAAAACAAATTAATGTTATTTTGTAAGTACAAAAAATAACCAAGCCAGAGAGTCCAGGAAGATTGTGAAATTAAAGGCATATAATTTTGGATATTACATTTTTGCCGAAACAGAATTTTCATGTTATAATTCTGAAGAAGATAGCTTATCCACTTAATCTAGTTTGTTTAGACAATAGAAAAGTAATTTAGAAAACCATGGCATATGTGTAGAAATATATGAAAACCAAACAACATACATATGCTTTTGTTTGTAGCTTCAAAGATCAACCACATTTGAGAAAAATTCACACATATGCATGTTCTCTCTGCAAAAGAGCTGAAATTTCCCTTCTGTCTATGTGAGAAATACAGTCTTGAAAGGGAATTTTGGATCTCAAAAGTCAAAATTATGTTGACTTGAGTAAATAATATTTGTAATTCCTTTGGTCACCGGCCTCCAGTTACCGATTCTCCTCCTTCCTCAATAGCCTGCTGCGACACCAGGCCAACTGTTTCTCCTACCCTTCTCCTTGAGCTTGTTTCCCCTCTTTTTTTCCTTTTGCGTGTCTTCTCCCCTGTCACTCTCCTTAATGCTTAGCATTTCTTTTTCTCCTCATTTTAAGTCATAGCTTTCTACCTTTAAAACATCTACCCCATGATTTTCCAGAATAAACTAATATGTAGCACCCATAGGACACCTGTATTTTAGAATTTTCAGTCTTTCATGCTTCTTATTCTTCCAGGGCACCAGATATTCATCAAGCTGCCTAGGTCACAAGATGGTGATGTTGTTACAATGTAATTCCAAAAACACTGTTTTCTGGAAGTGCATTTTAACATGTTTGCATTTCCAAGCAGTGGAGAGACTGAATAGAGCCTTGGCCACTCCTGCAATATTTGAGTTTCTTTTCCTAGCTAATATGCTGTTTCACAGGGGAAAGTAGTATTACACATATAAATCATCTGCAGGGAAGGAGGGTGTCTCAGTGGACTGGGCACTAAAAGGGCAGCCAGGAACTAGGCTTAGCCTCAGTTATGTCACTCATATGCTGTCCAACCTAAAAAAAGCCAGGTTTTGAATGCAGCCAAATGTGGAAAGACTGTAACCTAGGAAGGACAGGTGGACATTGTTTCTGTACCATGATAACTTTCAGATTCTTAAGCTGCAGCTCCAGTAAAGAAAAACTTTATAGTGAGTCTTCTGGTTTTCAGACAATATTGTCAAAACAAAAACAATTATACCTGGTGTGACATGCCCTTCACATTACTTGGACTCAGTACATTGGGAATGCCACTTCATTCCTCTTACTGTTCAATTTTTCAGTACTGATTTTCTTAAGGACTTAACATGATCAGCAAAAGTAACATGCTCTGGCTTCTTTTTCAGTGCTATTGAATTGCTTCATTTGCTTGCATACTGTAAGCAGAGCAAGGAAGTGACATTTGTTGCTTTGTCAAAGGTGACAGTGCCAAGAGATCTGGAAGCAGGCTTGCCTGGGAAGACCTAAGCCCTTCAGCTGAAGAAGGCTTCTTTTTGACAGGCCTGAACACCTACCTGCAGGTGGTCTCCCACCTGAGTTGTGCTGAGATACGCTCCTCCACCACAGAAGTTCTTTTCAGTCACAGACTCTCGGGATTTTGCCACAAACCTCTTATATGCTCCACTTTCTAGCACTGACTATTTCCAGAACCTGCAAGGGCTCCTCTCAGAAAACCAGAGAAGTGACAGGACTTCAGAAGGGGAACCCCCTTCACCGCAGGACCTTAGGCACAGGCCTGGGCTGATGCCATCTGAGACACTGGTTCTCAGGCTGGGCATAGGATCACACACAGGAGTGCTTCTGAAAGTCCCAGAGGCTTGGTGTCCGTGTGGACAGGGTATGAAGCAGCTGTGGTGTGTACATCAGTACCCAGCAGTGCTTGCCTCATAACCTGTCACACATCACAATAGGGCTTCGCTCAGCACAACAGTCTCAGCAACATCTTGCTATAGGAGGAGCAAGTAAGTCCCTCTCCAAGCCTGCTAAAGATTTTTGCTCGTCATGAAAGACTTCATATGCAAATTCAGTGATCCAGAATAACTTGATTTTCTACAGTTACCTTTGAAATAGCTCACTGTGTTATAGCCAGTAGATATTGGCTGTAACAGCCCAGAGGTTAAAAAAAAACCAACCACCAACCAACTCATTCTCACCCCTTTCTCAATCTCTAGCCAAGTTATTTTGGTAGAAGACTAAGAAGCATCCCTGGTACTGAAAGGATAAAGCTGTTGCACCTCTGAGATCTGCAAAGAAAGAAGCAACCTATTGTGCTCTTCATTTCTGCAGCAGCCAAACCCAAGGATATTTCAGGCCTGTGAAAGCAGCTTCCTTAACTTCTTTATTCAAGCCATGAAGGAAGAAACCACAGCTGGCCCAGAGCTGAAGGCAGTAATTAGCCTTGAAAAAATATTCAGTTTTGAAGCTAGACTAAAAAGGATGGCAGTAAGCAAAATTGAAGATGTGGCTTTTATATCCCTCAACGGGTTATAGAATTTTTGGTGGTATATGTCAGGAGAGCAAAGCTGTTTTCTTCAGAGAGTAACCTACTTCCTAAATAAAATGTGCATAATAAACTGGATGGAATCAGAATGCCCACAGATGAATGGCACCTAGCTAATGGGATATATTCCCCAAGAATTACATCAATGCTACTAAAATTCACTATTTATCTCAACAAAAATGCAAGAACAGCAAGGCCAAAATATACACAAATCCAAGAAATGAGAATGAGAAAACGTATTTTTTGTTGCCACAGGAGAACTGATATCAACACCCATTTTTAATGTAAATAATAAAAAGCCACATCTATCTTCATTCTCCTAGGAACAGCAAATATTACTGGGATTGACAATGAAATTACAAAACGGCATACTGAAATGATGGGCCAGATCCACCCCACAATTATACCTTTGTATGCTTGTCACACAACTGAAAAATTAACCTTTCAATCTTTAGGTTCATCCACCCTGGTTCATGCTAGAAAACAGCCTAATACATATATTTAGTAAACACCAAAAAACCCCTTATTTAGATGAAGAAGGAAGACAACAGCTTCAAATCTTTGAATTAAGGAGATGACCTCAAGCAGTATCTTCCAGTTACTTGCAATCAGAGACGTTTGAAGCCTACTCTGTAAAAGATGCACACAAAAAAACCTGAACCTCAAACACCTTTCGTGCACTTCACTTACAATTCCTCAGCTCTCAGAGATCTAAAAAGATTTATCATGCTAAATTCCCTGTAGATGATAGGCAGCCAAACATTTAAATGTGACATCCAGAAAGGTAATTTGTCCTTATAAGGAGAGTCCACATCCCTAAGCGTTCAAGCTGTCATCTTATACTTTTAAACACTTAGAGTTTTCGGATGAGCAGTGATAATTTTTAACAAAGCAGAGAGGTCTCAATTTGCAAATTGAGTAACTCATCGAATAAGAAAGTTGGATTTGTAATAGAGTCTGACAGATGTCTGCACCACGACATGACAGTGACAAAGTGCCTCTGAAATTTTCTCTTCAAAGATGAAGTTTCAGCTTGCCTCCTTTCACCTCTAGGAATCCAAATAATATTTTTTGATTATACAGGTGAAAAGAAATTTGGTTTCAGCTACTATCCATTTACATCCAGCAAATAAGTTATGATTATAACACCAGGCTCTGATCATGAAAAACTCCAGCAATAATAATATTACAGCACAATGCTTAAGAGTACCTGGCAGTACAGGAATATGGCAGGGAAAAGCCTATAAAAAACAGCTCTGGAGGAAGCTAATTTCTTGAGCACAAAATTAATTTCTGGAATTTAAAATAATATTTTAATGTCTTGTAACAAACCACATTTGCAGATTTCTTTGAATTTTACCTTAACATGGACATGGCTTAACAGGAAATTTATGTTAATTGTATGCAACTGTATCAACAAGAACTGAGAGCTCCGAAGAAATACAATAGGAGTTTGTCCCAGAGAGCCTGTCCAAACAGGTTAATACTCTGCTAACAAGCACTGTGGTCAAAGAAAGCTGTCGCTAGTATGATTTCAAAGTGTTTTCACATGCAGGAATCACGCAAAATACTTAAAAAAAAAAAAAATTCCAACACAATACTGGAAAAGGGTACTTATGGCTCCATTTCATGAACACAAATAATGAGGGAGGGGGAAAGGTCAATCATCTGCCAGTGGTGGCAGAAATATACTACTAGAGCAACCTAGGTTTAAAACACAGTCACAAGCGAGGAAGTGCTTCACAGCAGCTAGTTGTCCCCTCGGCCTGAGCAGCACAGGAGGAGAGGCAAACTCTAATCCTACCAGTGTTGTGAGCCTAGTTGCTTTTTGAGGTTTAGGGAGTTTCCAGACCACAAGCATTTTGGTAGGAGTGAACAGGTGAGAGCTCCTCAGTCCATTAGTTCTTCTTCCTCAAGGTAGGCTGTCATTCTGGTAAGAATTTGAACTTGAATCCTACGCCAAAAAGCACACTCCTAGCACAGCATCAATTCATAATAGTCTCAAATTATTTCATATGAAAATAATTCACAAAGGTTGATCACATATACACTGCTAACACCTAATAAAGTGGCCATTTTTCACTCAAGTATGCATAATCCCTACGCAATTTTGTGTTCTAAGCTGCAGTCTAACTAAAGATGTAAATATTGCTCTCTGACGCTGCCTGTAAGAGACGTGATATATCCTTAACTATTGGAATAGGACTGATGGCCTTACTCAATGACAGACATTCAACTCTTCTTGAAGGATACATAGCTGGAAAAGATTAATAGAAACCGTATTCTTCAGAAGATTTCACTGTCTTCTTAGGGCATGCCTTTCTCAGTTGTACATAGATTTACACAATCTTGGAGATCTAGAATCATTAGGGTGCAATGGGAATGTTTCTCATTCATACAACTTGGAGAAACACTGCAGAGTCTTCCTCTTTGAGTGAAAATGTAACAGCAAACAGGTTTCAGAAATGTCAGCATGGTCTACTCTTTTAATTAAAGAAAAAAACCAGCAAAATAATATATGATGGATTCACAGAAAAGATCTAAACATTTCGTGGCTAACATAAACACCTTTACCTTGAAAATAAGGGGGAAAAACCCCCAGGTTCTAATTTTAAACTTGTGCTAATTATGGTGGAGCTAAATCACAGAGAAACTGGCCAGAGGAGCTTGGAAGAATAATTGAAATAAAGTGGTGAATCAAGTATATACCAGCTTTAAATTGGAGGTCAGAAAAACAATTCCCTCTGAACAAGTTATTCTCTATCTGCTTACTGAAATGTCATGAGCTGCAAGTCCTTCTCTGAAGCAGTTTCTGGAAACTTCTAGGGGCAGCACCCAGGCCAAAATGAACATACCCAGCAAGTCCTGTAAACTGGTTCTTAAAACTTCCTACAAGAGCAGCAGCTGCTGCAGTCTCCCCATGGGTTCTGCTACTGCAGACAGTGACTGATGAGGGAAAGTTAAACGACTAATAACTGATATGACCAGTTGGTAATTTTAGTAAATTATATGGCTACATCTTTATGCACAATTTCAGTAAAACAAATCATGTTCTTGTTAGCCCAGATTCTCACTAAATAACATTAATAAATGAAATCATGCAATTTCTGCCCTCCTCCCACTCCATCCACCCATTACTTCTGATAGACTCATACCTTTGCAAAGCAGCTAAAATGCATTTAGAACCAACAATGCCTAAAAAAGATGCAAGACTGGCATCAGGAAGTAAGAGACGTTTTCCAGAATGTATATATTTTATGACAAACTCATATGACATGTAAATTCAAGGGACCAAAACCTGGTAATACAGTGAGACTGTATTTTAAGTATAGAAGTATTTTAGCTTTCAACATCTCAAAAAGAAGATCAGTAAAACTACTTAAGGAAGTTACGTGAAGGGTAAGATACTAAGCTAAGGAAACTTGGATGATTAGTGCTATATAAATTCATTCATCTTAAACTCTCTGGCTGTAAAAAACATACAAACTAAAGACAGTAAACATTACTCTGTGCCTCCTGAGATGATGAGTTACTTTGTCTTCCACTGCAGGAATTTTTCCTGTCCCAGCTGCAGCAGAAGACATTTGCTACCTGGAAGAACTGTCAATCCCACACATCCATTTTATGTATCTGTTACTTCAGAACTGAATGCACTGATGAAGAAAACAGGTGAAACTATGTGTGCTGTTGGAGATCTAAACACGTCAGCATGTAACATGAAGATTGTTTCAGTTCACGGCCATGTAATTGCTTTGCCAATACACTAGTAGTTAAATAGTTGAAGAAATTTGTCAAGAGAATTGCTGAGCATCTCAGTCAATTTCCAGCCCACTTAGAAATATCCTTTAAGGCAGGGAAAATTCAGTCAGACATGGAAGAGACCAAAGTGATTGCACAGTCATGAATGGGATATCCATGTAATCACAAAACCAGGATCCCCGCAATCATTAATGATTTTCTGGTATAGTTGGAAAAAACCCCCTGCCTATGCCCCCCCCC
>VZTE01002697.1:781071-793571 GCA_013397775.1 Eulacestoma nigropectus
CCCCCACAAAACAAACAAACAAAAACCAAACGAACACAAAGAAACTGCTAATGCTTTTCCAGGGAGATGCTTCCATGGCTTTTTTTTTTTGGCCATGTGTCAATATCAGACAGATGAGTGGAAATTCACCGGCTTCCCTGCCTCTCAATGACAAGCCTTAACAGGCTAGGGCCAGCCTCACCTCTGGAATGAGATGGTACACCAGTGCAGTGCTTTTTAACTTGCATTAGGAGTAATAGTTATGTTCTGCCATTAAAAAAGTGGCTGTGCTCATGTTATTGGGCACCTGATCAATGAATTGGCAGTCTCCGTAGGCTGCTATCATCCATATTTTCCAGCTGTCCACCAACAAGGCCTCTTTTTGACTAGAAAAGTTATTCTCCAGCTCTGAACTTTATATTCATGCCTTAGTTTGATTTTATAATCAAAGAATAGAACAGCAACCATTCTTCTTTATTTGGAAGAATTCAAACATGATCTCACACAACCAGATACAGAACGACTAGATGAAGAAAACACTCCTGAGTCCTGCCCACAGGTAAAACCAAGGTAAAACCACCACATTTTACATAAAGTGGTAAAATGTAATTTTAATTTAGAACCCATAAATACATTTCAAACAGATAGCTTCTCATTTGAGGATATAGACTGCACAAATCCCTTCAGCCCAAGTGTGAAACCCTAATTTAGCTAAAAGGCAATCACAAGTGCTTCACATGAATTGAAGTGTTCTTTTCTCTTTTCTCAAAGTTCAGGGTGCCCTGTACTGCTCACCAGTATCTTCTGTACTGGATTGTTAATTCCTGAAGATCTGCCAAGCCTTTACCATACTTTTCAGGGGTAAAAAGAACCATTCTGGTATAAAACTCTTGGAAGCTATGTAGGCTGTCAGAATACCCACCCATTCAGCTCTCCACCCTGGTGGTGCTCGCATCATGATGAGAGCCTATTTCCTCAAATAGCTTACCTGGCTTTACAAGACACCTTTTCCTGTCTAACCCTTCTACTGGATAAAGTCAGTCCCACAGTCTGTACCTCTTTTCTACACACACTTCTAGTCACAGGGAACGATCTGCTGATCTTAGATCCTGGAAACAAATGGACAAGGCTCAGCTGAGTCAACGCAAACCACTATAGCTATAAGAAATTAAATACCACCTGTTCTACATCCATCCTTCAAATACGGAAATGAGCTGAGATGATTCACCTGGCATAAAATCCCAAAGTTCCTTCCTAAGGGCCAGCTCAATGCAAACAGCAGCCTTTGCACTGCAAGGTCAAAGGAAAGACAATTATGTCCTCAGGGCGTTTGTGCAATGGCTGCCTACACAACCTCAATCCTTCTCTCCTGTATGCTTGTCTTGTTTAAACTACATTCCTAAAAAGTTTCCATTGTCATGTTTACCTTTTTTAACATCTTCTTTTCAACACTGTTCTACCATTGAATATTCATATTTTGCATAGTTTCAGATGTTTTCATTTACATATTTCTAGAGCACCTAATTTTATCTCTTGCTCATATTTCCAACCTCTTTCTGTCCTTCTGTATTATAACCTTCTCTGTATTTGTTGAATATCCTAATTTTATGACCATCTGTGAATGTAATTAATGTAGCATTCAATCTTCCTCCTACATCCCTAGTAAATATGTTAGATTTAACTTTTACTGCAGATTCTAGAAGCACTTAGTTGCCACATTCCTTAAAATCAGTGGTTTACCACTTCTCTTTACTGTCTCTACAAATACTTTTTAATGCAATCAACAACTTTCACATGGAGCAATAGAAATCAAATTTTGTGAGGTATAGCACTAAATTAGTTCTTAAAAGTTTACATTACATAAAACACTACTGCATCAAAATCTTAAAAAAAAAGCTTTTCTAGTAGTACCTACTTTGTTTATTGTTCATGGCTCTTTACCCTTACTAATATTGTTCCAGTATCTGTCCCATTATTCTTCTGTACTAAAATATGAAGTCACACAAGGACACCTCTCCCACACACACTTCACGTCCAATCAGCTGTTAGAGACTGAACTTATCTTGGAGGTGCCAAAGGAAAACGCAGGATCAACTATGTACAGCCACAGAGAAACAGTGCGCCCCTCTCAACTGAACTGATGCTCTCAACAGAAAGAAAGAGTGCAACTGATTGCAAGACAACACTATATGATACAATACAATGCTCATTCATTTTGTTCAAGGACAGCTGTGGCAGAATGAGGGTGCAAGAGAGGATGCATACCAAATCAGCTCTGCTCTGCACCTGTACCTCTCTTTCTTAACAACTTCTACAGCTTTTCTGACCAGCTACCACAGGCAATGCCAGCTGGTTGCCTCTCAGCCCCATACACCTCACAGATTATTGGAGCGCAGCTGCCATCCTGAAACTTGGTCTGGTGTGAGATGGCACAGGGAGTTGCAGCTAATGCAGACTGGATAGAGCAAAGCCTATGATTATGAAGGCTAACTCCACTGATTCACCCTGCGAGTGAGCTTCATACCAGCCTAACATCATTGCACAGTCAGAATTTCGGGGATCTCCCAAATGCAACTCTTGTAAATGTTGCAATCCTGCAACCTGGGCCTACTGAAAAATATACCATAGGCCTTGTGTCCCTTGGTCATGTAAGTTTGGTCATACCTGAGCTGCAGATTTTGGTTGGTTCCCCAAAAAAATTTCCTTCTCCTCCTCTAATCCCCTCACAGCATAATAGGGCAAGCAAGGATAATGGGGCCCACACAGCTGTTCTTTTACACAGATTTACTCCATAGCTTCATGTAGCAAAACATTATTTCTACTTCTCCACTTCTTTCAACAGTATATCAACAGTATATCTTCCTTGCATCTCCTTGTGTGAAATTTCTAGGAGGAATGCAGAAGGGGAAGGAGCACAGGTCTAGAATACAATTCTGGTAGGAATTGTGGTGTGATGCTGCTCGTGCACCACAGGGAGAGAGAGTAGGGAGAGCTCAATCAGGGACAGGAGGGGAGAGGACAGCACAGTTTGGCTCAATGACTCATTCCTCTGACTATATCCAATTTCTCCTGATGTGAGAGTCAGTGCAGAGCAGATTGACCTCCCATCCCTGATGCAGCCAGTCAGCTCTATGGCTCTAGCTAAGGAGTCCTCAGAGAAGCAATGAGAACAAAGGACCCAGGGAACAGGACTAAACAAGCAGAGATATCTGATTACAATTACCTTAGCAATAGGTCTAAACTATACATAGAGAAGGTAAATGGAGGCAGGCATATATTGCCAAGAATCTCTGAAGCCAGCAATACTATTGTTCAAATAAATTGCTATTACGAATATAGAAACTGATATATATTGAGGTACGCAACTTCAATACATTCTTAAATTGATAGCAAAGTTATTCTGATAGGAAGTCAGTGGGATAACTATCTTTCCTCTGAAAAACTTCAAATCCCTGCCTAAAACTATGTGTGCTCAATAAATGGCAGTTTCTTAAACTTTACAAAGCATCATGTTTCAGCATGATCAGTTATGTGGTGGAATAAGCATCACGGGAGTTGCAGAAGTGTCCCCTTGAAAGATACTTTCAGAAATAAGTTACATAAGCATCTATCAAAGAATATTTTGATTGTAACAATGTGTTTGGAAATAATACTTATGTTTGGATATAAATTATAATTGGGAGAAGGGATTAGATGATCACTAGCATTTTCTTCCAGGATCACCTTTTAAAAGTCTGTGATAGATGCTCATACTAGGAAAGAGTTGAACCAATTATTACAAACCTTTTTGCAAAGTTCAGTTCATCACAAGTGTCACCTATAACCCTTAACCTCAGGCACGAGGAATGGAACACGTTCCTGAGCAATTTTTCTGCTTATTTACTATGCCCAAACTTCTGTTTACTCAGATGCCAGTCTACAATACCTAAGTTGAACTTGACATGCCAAGACTCTTCATCTAAACTCATTCCTTATTCTATACTTATTTTCCTAACAAATCTCAACTTCTACTTAAGTTATGTAACATAAACAGTTATTCTGAAAAACACTCTGGATTTAAAGTACTTTGTGTTTGCTCTGGCTTTAAAAAGTAATTGACTTCTAGAAATATTTTATTCATGATTAGCAAAAAGCTATCATCAAGGTCTACATTTAAAGCTTCTGATCAACTTAAGAGACCAACGAAAAAGGGAAACAATCAAAATATTAAATAATTTCCTGCTGAAATATTTGATACCTAGGACATTTTTTAAATTCTCCTATGTCAAAAAAAGTATGTTTAGAAGAAGGCAGAATGAATAATAATTCGAATTCGCCTTTAAACTACATTCTAATTCTGTCTATCTTCAAAATAAAATCTTGATAATTAAATAATCTGCAACAGATCTACAAAAGAACAGAACTACAAAAGAGAAGAACTAGAATATCTGGGACAAGCGGTCATGGCAGACTGAATTCTAAGCACTGAGGTAGCACAGTTTGTAATCAGCCAATTTTTGTAGTAAATTTTCTGTGCAAAAATGTTTAAGATTTGATGAAACAAACAGTAAATGAAGCTTACCTCCAAAGGAAAGCAAACTTACTGCCCAGAACAAATGCTTTGAAAGCAATGGCAAAATCTAAAAGCAACCAGTTTCATGTCAGTCTGTCAGAAAGACCACAGAAAAATGAATGTGTAGCAGGAGAGGTGTCAAGGCATAATCAGTACACATTTAAGATGGAAAGCAAGAATCAAAAGCTTAAACTGTTGAAAGGGCAACTGCCACATGAGGTTTTTATCTTTAATAAGTTTCCCCTACAAAACAATGTGGAAGATCTATTACATCATGAATTATGATACTATCTGTGAATTAGACTGCTGATGGATCAGACAACAGGGGAGTAAACATCACAGTGGGAATACAACCCCCTAAGCAGCTGCACAGGTCCAGTAGTAAAACAAATCTTCAGGTCAACATAAAAAATACCACACACACACACGCACACACACGGAGCAAAGGGAATCTGGTTTTGATATGAATGGATTTTTCAGAACCCGCAAACTGTTGGAGGAAAATCATCTCAAAATTTGTTTGGTGAACTAATAGGTGTTTCATAGGGAAGATAAACGTAAGGAGGCTGAGCACAATAATAGACGGCATCATCTAAAAGAGATACATGTAAAGAGTATTAGGATGAAAAAACCCAACATCATTTAATGCAAGAACTAGTGCCTTTAATCCAACAAAGAGATCATATCCTAAGGGATGATATCAAGCATTCATCAGAAAGCAGACTCATAAATATTTTCGGAAGTTGCTGTCTATGTTAGAGAAAATGCATCAGAGATTTTCAGCAGCTGATGTGAATCGCATTTTTATTGTTTTCTTTTCACTAGCAGTATCCCAAAGAAGAATATTTGTAAAACTGTTCACAACCTCCCTACATACAGAAGGTTATATATAGAATCCTACCTCTGAATCTGTGAGAAGTCCATTCACAGGCACAAGGACACCGCAATACATCACTGTACAAGTGTACATTCAACTTGTTTATCAGCAAAGCACCAAAATTCAGTGTCCATTCTGTTTAATGTTTAAGTGTTAACACAGGGAAGAAAGCAACCCTTCATTGTACGAGCTGAGAGACCTTATCAAACTGCTCTGTACACGTCATGACGATTCTGCCATTCTCCTACATTTGCATGATGACCTGAACTCTGCCAGTACACTTATAGTAGAAAACAACTTCTATTTTTGTAACTTTTTTTAAAAAAGTTAAAGCAACAATTCAAAATAGAAGAACAACAGTATATTAGTTGAACAGGTATTATATCACATTAAGGTTCTATAATCTGGAATAATCTGAAACACAGTATAAAATGAAAGAGACCTCTCTAACAGTTCTTACCTTCCCTATACCTGAGGAGATACAGTGGTGTACCTAGAAGACGCATGTTCTCTTTTGACTCTTCCAAAAGCCACAACAACCATTCCCAACCCTGATCTTTTAAAATAAATTAATTAGACTTTCATTGCTCATCTCCCTCCCTTTTTTTTTTGGTAATGTATGTGCCTCATCAGAAGTGCAGTCCCTGTTCCTATGCTTTTTAAAATCACACTGATGAAAACAGGCCAACTACAGCAAGTGTGCACAGCAGGCAGTTTCTAAGAGGTCATATCTTCACTGCATTAATCCAGGGACAGCTGCAGTATATCATTATAGCTATGTTGATGCCATACCTGTTTTTTAAAATCGTTGTAAGATATAGTAGATACATTTAATGAAAACGGTATGCACTATCATTTCCTTTTACTAACTTCAAACTACAGAATTCAGTTTCTAGCTGAAGAATGTCTGTCTCCTGAATGAGGACGTAAATGACCTTTTACATCACCTTAAAAAAGCACCATTTGTCATCTTGCTGTCATCATTTTAAAATAGCAAGAATAAAGTCAACTACAAGAAAGCACATGAAGTAAAAAAACAAAACTATATCCTGAAGTATCTGTCATTTGCTGAAGATGTAGTTATAGTGAGCCCATTCCTGTAAGCCCAGTTACAACTCAATATTTTTTTTAGGGAAGGAGGTTAGTTAGTTTGTTTGGTTTTCGGAAATGGACTGGTTCGCCTGTGTGACAACACCTGATGCAAGGCTAGCGTCCTTCCAAATCTTATATAACCAAGTCAAGCAACAAATTGGGGCTAAGAAGCACACCAGTTTTCAGCTGAAAGGAATGTTCCTCGCTGTGCTTTCCCAGGAAAATAAGATAATGGTCTACAAAGGCAGCAATAGTAAAAACTGACGCAACAAATGTAGAACAGCTAAGAACTGTATACTAAATGGGACACCAAGGCACAGAAAGAGATCATCATTCATGACACATACTACTAGCAGGTGCATGCCTGCAGAAAAAATAAACAGAAAATCAAAGTATTTTACATGTATTTTTTGATAAATGTTATCTCTGGAACTAACATAGTATCTGAAAAAAGACATGCACCAAAATGCTGTCCAATAAAATTATGTAATTTTTTGAATTTTTATGTAATTTCTTATTTTCCAAGAACAGCAGTTGATGAGGCAATGAATTGGAATTTCTAGCTAAACATAAAACAATTTGGTGATTTAGCATTATCAGGTCCTCATATTTACAGGGGTTTCTTTCCATTCTCAAGACATGGTCACATTAGTGGTACAGGAAAAAAGCAGTCATAATGACTGACATAAATTAATGATTATGGTTTTTGTGGGTTTTCTTTTTTTTTCTTTAAGTGTATGAGAAAGCCGAATCACAAAAGCTACTCAAAAAAGTCCCCTGAATTTCCATTGCTTTTCCCAGTTAGTGCAGGAACAGAATAACAGTATAATAACTAAATGGACTAACCAGAGAACCTCTGTCCACAAAACAAAATCACGGTAATAAATTGACAGCAGCTGGGCTGGTGATGTAGAGAGCCTGGCCCCCCCTGCTGTTTATTTTGTGCTTTTTTTAAAATCCTTCTAGTAAACCTACAGACTTAAAGAATAACATTTTTGTATTTCTGAATGTCTTCCTCTGACTTTGATGCTGACAGATAACCCTGGCAACTCCTATAGAGACTGACAGACCAACATGCTAGACCAGGAAAAGAAGAGATTTAGAAAGGAAAAGGGGATCTTAAGAGGTTAAAAATCATCACCCATCTTTCCATATGTGTAATTTGGAATCATAAGTTTGTACAAAAGTGACAAATTCCTTTTGGCAACTAAACACTCTAACTGGGAGACTATGTAGATACACACACAGGCATATCATCAAGCAAAGGTATTTAATAGCTGACTTAAAAGCAAAAAATTACAAAGTTCTAAATGACCTGTCTAGAAAAATGAACTTTTTCAGTATGTAAGTTATATTGTAATTAAAAATGCAAATCTAGCATAACTTTTATATGCTTTAAATATACCGATTTGTTACTATACTGAAATTCGTCCTGAAAGGACTCTACTGCAAAATGAAGTATCTTCATTGCTGTTAAAGGCTCATCATGCTCCTTTAAAGCTTCTTTCATAGAAGGTCAGAATATTGCAGGAACAAGGAAGAAAAAAAATAAGGCGTTTGCATGGCTTTGCCCCTTATGAACAATGCCCCATATTCTTCTTTTAAATCCCATGCTTTGGGACATACAACATTCTCCTCTGACCCACATCAATGCAAACTTTAGTCTCTTGCTCAGTCCACTGGATTCCCCTTTCTGTGTTTGCCTAGAGCAGCCTGCTTATGCACACTAACAAAGGAATAGAGACGTACACCATCGAGGTTACAGCATTTCTTAAAACTGCCTGTGAAAAATTCATCATAGAAAACAATACTAATTAAAACCAGAGCAAACCCCAATGAAATATAAAAAAAATATTTGTATTAGACATCTGATTTACCCTTCTCAACAGCTAAACTAGAGAATTAAGTCAAGTCCAAATGGAAAATAAAACCTTTGATAGCCAGCCCATACTGTATATGAGTCCTTGGTCTGAACTCTGCCAAGGCTGTGTCTTCACAAAAAGTTTTCACAGAAAGCAGAATTGAATCAGGACCATTCTCTGAAATTATGTGGAACACAAACCAAAAGAGCTGCTGTCAGAGTGAAGCTGAATCTAACCTGAAAGCAAAACTAAGAGGCTACTGGATTGACTCCATATACAGCTCTGTTTCCAGTTCAGGTACAAAAAAATTAAGGAAAAAAGGAAGCCCCTGCACCGTTTGCAAGGAATTCCCTTCCCTAGCAGTTGTTTGGTGACTCTCTCCAGATCTTAACACTTGTGTTACATCCATAAGAGCTTCTGTCTCTAGCTTGATCAGAAGTCCTATTTGGAGAAAGATCTTCATTTGCTCTCCCCCAGCGTTCCTGTCCTTCAGATTAGCATTTCAAAAGCACATCAAATCTCTTTCTTTCAAACTGTGACAGCCACAACAGTTTTATCACAACATACCAAAGAAAAAAAAAAAAATCATAGCTCTATTTGCAAAGCTTCACAAGCTCTCATCAGTGCCTGTGAAGTAAGTGTTACTACACTCACTTCATAGGTGGAAAGAAAATCAAACACAAAAAAGGTATAACTGCCCAAGCCACTCAGATGGCTGCCACTGGTGATGAAAACACAACTGCAGAAGAATCCACACTCCTTCACTGCAGGTACTCCCTGAACAGCCTTTCTTCCACAGAGGAAACCTGAAGAGCAGGGAAGTCTGGCCAGGGGAGGGACTACTTCATTACAAAACAGAAGAACACTGAAAACATTCTAGCTTTAGACTAGTTTTGCAACTATGTCGGACAACATTGTGTTCTAAATGAATTCCATTCTCCACACAAGTGGATTTCTCTGTCCACACAGCCAAAAAGGCGTGCTTTTATCTGATATAACTAGCACAGGTAAGATATTTCCTGCAATCTTATTGAAAACAGCAATGACGAGAATGCAGTTTTCACTTCCTTGAATTCAGGCAATGCCAACAATGGGAAGAGATACAATTGCTGACTGTACCTTGCTTCACCTTCATGGAAACTACCAATGCCTTGTCTTCACTTGGCTGTTACAGGTAGATAACTTGCATTAGACACATCGCTATGAATAAATACATGTTTTCAGTAAAGATACAGTACAGTAAAGACTAAATTCATCCAAGTCAGCCTGTCAGAAGTGCAGGCTTTTACTGAACAGTAAACGCATCGTGATATACCACGAGTTAGCCTATGGATCTCTCCTGTTTTTCTACCTAGTGTGAATGTTCTCTTACTCAGTAAGGAACTATTATACTTTTTTTATTTATTTTATTTATTATACTTTTTTTTTTATTTACTATTTTTATTTATTTTATTTTTTATTTACCCAACAGCACACTTACCAATCTTTACAGAGTGCATGAAAATAAGAAGTTGTACTCTTTGGCATTAAGGTAAACATCAGATTTGTTCCAACAGGAACAGAATTCATGCCAACATCATCATATGTAAGAGAAAAGTTGTAAACCAATGAACAATCTTTCATCTACAAAGTCTCCATAAACAATGGGGAATATACTGATAATCTGGTAATCCAAAGCAACACACACAAAGGGTGACCATCAAGAGTCAGTGATGATTATTATGGCCAAATTTCAAACTTCATTAATTTTTACTCTGCTCTGGAAAACAAAAGCAATGAAGTAAAAATTACATCAAACTAAAAAAAAAACCCCAGTGGTGAAAAAACTTCCTCAAATTAAAAAAAATAAACATTAAGTGAACAGCTATGAAGCGTGCAAAAGCTGTCCCCAAAGTTTCAGTTTTCAAAAAATTTCTGATTGCACAGATTCATATGGATTCATACGGTCATAAATAATACAAAATAAATTTCATAGATATAATAATACACATATAAACAAACATATTTATAAGTTAATATCACATTACTCATATCCTACAAATTATCCTTCTTTCAAAAAAATTCAAAGACTTTAACAAGCATGCTTTCATCAAGGCCTAGTATTTTCTATTTGCATAGTATCACTGATAAAGAAGTGCTGTTTGAAAAAGTTACTCTCTTACGTCACCTCTTTCATGGTAGCTTTTTCTTTAAACATCCTATTGACCCTATATTACATCACTCTGATAGAAGGCTGAGCAGCACTTTCTACATTCTGATTATGTACACCAGATCCTTTATACTTTTTTACTATTAATTTTACCATGAATTAGCATTTGAAATAATGTACACTGTGTGCTGCAGAATTTTTAGTCTTGCATAGATTTATCCATGTTTTTAATTTTGTTCTTATTATGAATTCTCAGAAGCCACTACGACATATGTTTTGAATATGGATTAACAGAAGTAGGCACTTCACATATTTCAGAGGACACAGTAAACACGTTCTTGAACAGTAGCATATATACAAAATAATATTTAAAATATAGTGTCTAATTAGAGTTTTGCTTAACAAGCAAAATTATGCTTCATTAATGATCCCAATCCAAATAATACTTTCTACTGATTTAATTAGACACTGAATTAGGCCCCAAAATGTGTATGTGTTTTATGTAATGCATCTTAAATCCAACTATATTTGCTACAGGAGGGGAGGAGACACTCCTGTATTATAAACCTTAAATTTAAGGAAATATTTTAATTTTTAAATTCTACACGTGGCCTTCAGATCTCTCTTTCACACCTGACCAATTTTATGGAAATAATCATTTGGTATCTAATTTCATAGATGTGCCAAAATGACATGACTGTAACACAGACTACAGGAAGCTTTACATTTGATTTAAGAATATATATGAAAGCATTTTCAACTGACATGAGAGAAAGCACGAAGCAAAACATTTCCCTTAACTACTATTGTTACTTCATATATACTGCTGGAAGTGAATTCTCTTGTTGTATAACACTGTCCCATTTGTGCTTATTTCAAATTTTATTTGCTCACTCAAAAACAGAAGGAAAAGTCTAATATGATTTTTAATTAAATGCTTCATGAATTTTGCTCTGATAACGTTATGAATATCCTATATTCCTCATCACACCAAAAGAAAGTTCAGAGGAAAAACAAAGGATTTCTGTAGATTCAGGAAAGGACTACATTTTATAGCATGCTTATGTTGCTGTCTGCTGCTCAACAATTTGCATTGAATTTGTTGATAGGTATTCACCTCTGCTGATATTTTCCCTAAAAATGGGAAAAACAAGAATTAAACTGTACTGACAAGCCAAAAGTAGCTTTTTAGGGAAGAAAAACAATAAAATATTGTAAGGATACGACAAATGTAATTACTTAACTTAGTATAGAATAACACCATTTAATCAAAATAGGGGAATATAAATCTACATAGAATTCTTCTACACTGACGGACAATTAAGTAGGAGAAATATTTGAAACCGGTCTTTACTTTCAAGACAGTAATTAGACAGACTTATTTGAGAGCTCTATCAAAGTAACCACATCTCAAATACAAAAATCTGTTTCATCATTTATAGTTTTTATCACATCATATAGCATAACTTTCACATGAGAACAAAGGTCATTTTAAGGCAAACTGTTGTTCTAAGGTAACTTTTAATTTGAGGACTAAATGTAAATTGCTATGGTGAATGCACATTAGGTCACTAAAACAACGGTAGCTAAACTCAGATGTGACCTAGCAACCCAGGTGTTCAGGAAAAGTGCTGTTAACAGTAAGGATTGATGATCTAATCAAACTGTCACACTCAGATCCTCAGCAGGGTGGTTGGAGGGGAGGTGGAGGAGGATAATATTCAGAAAGCAAGCACATGCTTAGTGTTACTTTAAATTGATGCTGACATTTTCAATTGTAAAAAGAAATTTTTTCCTAAGTAATATAGGAAACAACTCTCCTAACCTTCCGGAGGATATCAGATAATCAGAGAGCTTGTTTTGCAAAAGCCAACTTCTCAGATGTGTGACTTTATGAAATACGAACTATCAGACATTTTAGAGGTTCGAGATGATAGCAAGTATTTTAATGCTTTTCTTTTACTTAGCTAGGCATAAATCAGTATTTAG
>VZTE01002697.1:801071-811676 GCA_013397775.1 Eulacestoma nigropectus
GTGGAAACAGCAAACTGGGACACACAATTGGAGCAACTTACTTTCAGCTGTCTGCAGCAGAGGAGAGATCAGTTTGCAGCTTACTATTTTTTGACTGATGGCATGCAACAAGGAACTATTTGTTTGGAAACAAACCGTTGTGAAATAAAATCGGTGCTTTCAGCAACTACCCACATTGTCTTCCATAGATTCACAGACAATGTTAGCATACACTTGCTAATGCAACTAATAACCTATGCCCTAGACAGTACTTGATTGTTCATGAATGTGAGATCATCATTTATATCTTGTTATGATGCTTAAAATTAGCCAAAGGTGCTCACTGTGGGCAGCATGAATCCCATTAGGTACTCATTTTATCTTCTATCCATAGCAGCTAAGCCTTCACAACAGGAAGACTGTTGCTGACTACAGAAATTTCCAAAACATCTCACATACCTAGCAATTAAAATAAACTTACTTCAGATTGCCCTTCCTTCTGAACTGAATTCTAATATTGCCAGGCAGGATTTGATAGGAAGAACAAATAATGAGTAGTAGTAAAATAACTTCTTTCTTTTACAGTCCTTCACTTGTTATTTTTCTTTCTGTAAAGATGCTGAAGTCATCACTTGTCTTTGTGATAGCAGTCTTCAAAAGTATAAATCTCTGCCTAGTCTTCATTTCTTTGTAGCAAAGCAAATGAGTATGATGCATGTACAGACAACAAGCCATGAGGAAAACTGTGAATTTTCAGCACATCTTCTACTTCCAGCACCTGAGGAATCACAGGTAACCCCAATGGCTTCCTGGCTGACATTCCTTGGTCAGCCACAGACAGAGAAAAGCACTCAGGCAGCAAAATGATTATGGAGCCTGTACCTATGGAAGCTGTTTCACACTCTGACACAGTATAGCACCAGACAAGAGCTGAACACCAGAGAAATACTGTTTGCAAAGTTCAGGTAAGCCTCCAAAACACTGAAAGCTGAGCATGCATCTTGGGCAAAATTTCAGCTCCCAAACACTGCTAAAATTGAGTCCTTTCCACACACATCCTCTCATCACAAACTTCCAAATAGTAAATATTTCAAGAAAAAGCTACATTTCTTTCCTTAGGGATTTCCAAAGAATGATTATGTAACTCTCGAAGACCCTTTTTAAGCAAAATGCAGGAAATAATCAATTAAGTAAAGTTTTTCATTCCTATCCAGTTAACTTAGTAGTGTTAGGTTTCAGTCAAAAAGCTCAAATTCACTTGCAAGAAGCAGTAACAGGTGATGACAAAGCTTGAAGGCAAGACTCAGCACACCACCCTCTGGTATTACGGGTGGCCTCTCGTCCAGTGGATCCATAGATACTGCCAGTGCCTCTAACTGGAAACCCTTCTGTGAGACAGCCATGTACAGAACTCATTCCTTCAGAACATGAGCACGTTATTACAGAATGATTGCATACTAACCCTTACGCTCTTGGCCTGCATGGTTGACTTATACAGTGGAAGCAGGAAGCTGGGATGTATGATTGGAACACCTTACTTTTGTATGTATGTATGTATGGCACATCACTTTGTGACTTTTGCCACTTGTTTACCCAAAATTTGCTGTAACATCAAACTGGATCTTTTTACCTTGCAGGTTAAGGGTAGCATAACCCAAAACAGGCATATCAAACAGTTACTATCACAGATTTCTCTACTCAAAGGAAGAAAAATGCTTCAAAAGAACAATTAACAGTTCAATTAAATAAAAGAGAATTGCACTGATGGACTTGATACACTTCTAGTTTTACATTCAAAATGGAGATATCAGGCCACAGCAGTTGATAATAAGAAAGTTTTCTAAATAATATACAGAGCATCAACCCCGAATTCATTTTTCCTGGCTACTTTACTTTCAGACCTCAACAATCCCTTCCACTGACATATCTACAGTCTTGTATATTTTATGATATTTACATATTGGTAGAATTTAATATTCAAAAATTCAGATGGACTTATGCAAGCACATTAAATAACTGGCACCTAGGAATTTCCTCTTTTTACTTCAAAACAGTTGCATAAAAAATACACAAATTTTATAAGTATGTTATATTCCAGCATTATTTGACAAAGCTTCTCAAACATATTCAGGTTGCCTAAATGTTACCTATTACACAGTAGTAGGTATTTACCTATAGCTCTTGTTTTCAAGATGAAATCACTGCACATTTTTTTCAATCAATCAAGATCATTTGAAAATCATACGATCTTCATATGATGTTACTAGCACTGTAACATTGATCCCATTCTTAAAGCACATGAAAAATACCAGGACCTAGCAAAACCGAATGTATTTTTAATGACCTTTACAGGAATTGTTTTATAACATATTCCAACTCTGCGACTGTTTGTGCTACCAGTAACTTTATATATTTGAATGATTCTATTTGATTCAATGGGATTACTCATGTGCAAAGTTATTTCAGAAGCAATTCATCATTTAAAATTCATAAGGAAGATGAGGTAGTTAAACAATTATAAAGGCTTTTCTATGGCCTTTTCTTACGTAAAAAAATTGTTTAAACAGATGTATCAGACAGAATTCTAGTTAAGAAAGTATCATATACTATAGAATGCTTATTGTACAGTTCTGATGCTGTCTCTAAAAAATCTTTAAAGAATATTTACATGTCTTTTTCATATAAAAAATTTCTAAATCCAGAGTTGTACTTAACAGTGACAAAATTCAATCTCACTGCTGAATGGCTTAGTGAATTTATTTTCTTGCTCATATTTTTATGTGCGTGTATGTGTATATCTTAATCGTGAAACATCTGTTTGTTCTGTGTTCCTACACAATTTACACCTAAGTAATGATGTAACAGAAATTAGAACTTGGCACCGCTAACATTACTGATGCATTCACCTTGTCCTCAACCACAACGTCTCCTAGACACAATAAAGGTGTAGCTAAAGATTTATCCTGCCAATAAGATATAGTTATAGGTCCCATGAAGATTACTGACACTGAAGTACCAAATATGTACTGGCCTTGGACTTAGCAGATAACATGCCAGTTTTGAAACACATTCAAGCTGACAATAAATCAGTATCACAGTTCCAATAACAGGAAAATATACCTTAGAGGAATTCTTTCTGTTAAAACATTCCACTTTTGAGTTAGCTATTAAATGGTAATGATCATAATGGACTAGGCAGTAGGGGGTTTTGTGTCTGAAATGTGCAGACATTTTACTACAAGTCTATTTTTTAAAAACTTATGTGATTTTCAACTGCACAGTATTTTCCCCTTAAATCAATTTTGTCTTTAAAAAAGAGAAAATAACCTAAACAAAAGATGTTTTAGTAGCAATCTCATTATGAATTATACTCGTTTTCTGTATCTGCCCATGCAAACACTTCCACAGCCTCCATAACTCCTCCCTTTTTTGCATAGAAAACCCCAACAGTGATGGAAAGCGAGAGAGAGCAAGGTGCACAAGTACTGCTTACTAAATTGTAAATGTATTTTTTCTCTCCCTTTCAGAACTATCTCAATGCTTACCACCAGCAATTCCATTCTAAGAAGTTTGTTTAAAAGGCCTCAATTTCTCAGGATGTATGGGTTATAACTATTTTTTTCAAGCACCCTTTTGAACTTCTTTTCAATTTTCTGGTTTTGATGATAGTCATGCTGACAACTTTTTTTGGTCCATCAAATTCTGTAGTACAATTACATGAATTTACTTTTAATAAATTACCATCTTTGCATATATCAGTCAAACCATGAAGACTAAACACTTGCAAATAAAATGCATTATTAATTTAATTGTCACAGCCTATTTAGCTAGCTTCTATTAGTATTTGCTATAATATGCAATGTATCAGAGGGCAGAATCAAATTCAAAACATAAAGAATAAACTGATTATATTGTCCTAGAGAAATTAAAAAATAGCAAGCTTGCAAAATTATAAACAAGGCATTAATGTTTTACGTAGGTAAGAAAACTATGTAACTTAATTTATAATATGTTTATGCCCAAAGTGATGGTTTAACATGCTGAAGAAGGATTTCTTTGGTTCCTAAAGCCATTAAAAGGCATCAGACTTTCTCATAATAGGAGAGGAAAGGTGGAAAGGAAAGCAACGATGGTTTGGTATTTACTGCAGTAGGGCACGTGGCTTAAACATCCCCCATCCCCAGCGAGGGACTGCTACTAGAAATTTATATTGTTGTTGTAGCTTTGCCACTACTGTTTGATGCTGCTCTACATTAAGCTGAAGTGCCACCTAAAAAGGTATTGTGGAAATACTCAAAAGACGGATGAAGAAATTGCAAAAGAAGAGGGCACGAAGTCACTCCAATTCCACTTGCCTACGCTGGCCTGCAGGCCAAGGTTCCCCAGCCGTGCCAGCAGGCAGGGCAGGGCGGCTGCAGGCCTCAGCGGGGCTCCTCTGCTCCTTGGGCAGCCGGGGCCTGTGAACCTGCCACCCTCCTCCTCCTCCTCCTCATGCCATGCTGGCCAGCCAGCCAGAAAGCCTTGAAGGAATACAGGAAGAAATGGGGAAAATGGCCACAGCCAGGAGGCTTTCGGAACAAAATGCAAAGAAAAGCCAGCAACAACTGATTTAGTTTATAGCATCCTGCTTGTTTAGGAATTCATTTCAAGATGATCATTGCTAAAAATATGCCTCTCAGGCTAAGATACTATATTTGGAAATCTATAGTATGTATCCTTTATTGTGCACATATTCACTAGGGTCATGCAAGTTATCTCTACGTTCTATTTATGATGACTGTACAGGTAAGTACTCCCTTGTAAAAGAATATATTGGTATTGAATGCTTCCAGTTATAAAATAAGCCACCAGAGCAAAACACTTTTTGTAATTGTTGTGCTATGACAAGAGATAACCAACATAAACTTAATATGATATCTGCTTTGATGAAACTGTAATTGTTTTTTCAATGTATCAATTCTGTATTTTAGATTAAATAGAATATCTCAAAACTGTTAAATAATCACGTTCGGGAAATTCTGGTTAAGCTCTTTGTAGAGGAAACCTCCTTAAAAATAAAAGCACCACCTAAACTGGTGCTTAGTCAAACTAAGAAGGATATGGGGTGTTAATTTAAAACCCTACTCTTAAGTCCCTCCATGATTTAAGCGTGACAAACTTGTGAGGAAAGGGTCTAATCGACCACCATTTCCATTGTCTTTAACAAGAAATGAACACAGCCCAGAAAGAGCTTTGCTATGTTCTCCTATAGCTCCTATCATTTATTTTTCTCTTTTTTCATATCAAAACCAGAAAATGCTCTTTATTTATGAAAGCCTACTCCAGAAGAATGAGTTACGAGGCAGTAATACTTGAAACAGTATCAAGCATCCAGCAAAGAACACCTCCATCTACCCCGGCTGAAAGAGAATATGCGATCTTTTGGCTATCCAAAACACATCAATTTTCTAGTTGCCCCAAAGATTCAATGAAATAGCAATAGCTAAGCCACAATGTGCAAATAAATCTGAAGCAAAATCTGTTTATCTGCAAACACAGTGCCCCTGAGTTTGTAAAACACATTTATTTTTTAAACCACATAAAAAATAACCTGCTTGCAAACAAAGTTGGAGAATAAGTACCTGTGTACAGATTGAAAAAATAAATTAATTAATTTTAAAAATAGTCAAAATGCCAAATATCTCCTCCTTCCCAAGAACACTTGAGAAAATTTTCTTTTTGATTTCTCTGTGGCTTTGGCCTCTTAGAAAGTCATTTTATAAACTTAGGAGCATCAAGGTCAGCAAGAAAAGAACAAAAAGGAAAAAAAAAAACCCAAACACTTGATTTTTGTACTGAGAGTGACATTTACAACTATGGAAGTTTTGAGAAAATAATACCACCTGTCAAAGAAAAGCCCCAAAACATAGAAATCCTACAGCTTTTATATGGAGTTTCTTTCTACAGACATATCATAAGCACCACGACACCAGAGCACCTAAGCATGTTTGATCTCTCTTGGAGTTGAGGTAAAAATCCAGATAATTTCATTGTGGGTAAGATAAATATTCTAGAAGAGGTCTCCACATACTGCATAAGATACAATGAAAAAGAATTTTATAGTAGTTTACCTTTCTTTGGGTGTGCCAACTCCATGTTTGCCCAGTAAATGAGTATTCAAATGCTTCTTCATCACAAATGCCACCCTGTCAAACAAACAGCAAATGAGAAAGATCATTTTATTAAACTTTTTTTTTAATACAGTATTTTTCTGTTTTGAGCACGCACTTGAACATATTTCATTAAAGGTATACTTTAAAAAAACCCTCCTCTGCTAGAGAGCAACTTAGACTGGGGAGTCCATTCTGTGGACAACAGGCTTCCCTCATTTTGCAGTCCCTTGGCTTTTCCTGTTACAAGTCCCAACCATACTTCATCGGTCAAAGAATGGAAAACCTGCTTCTGATTCCCTTTGCAAATTAGAACATCTCACACGTTATACTGATAATATAGTCTATTTTACCTAAATAACATTGTCTCATGCTATAACCTAATACAGTTTTAGTTACACCTTTGAATTTATTTAAGCCTAATGGACCCATCCTGCAACCTTTCTTCATACAAGTAGTTGCATTGTTTTTAATGAGAAACATGAAAAAACAGCAAGGTAAGAGGCTTTAATCACTGCTTATGCCTGGTCAAACTCCATTGTATTAATTATTTAAAGAGATACACATTGAAACAAATTAATAGCCTTAGTTATTTTATAGCCTTGTGAAAAAAAAGGATGAAAAACGTGAAGCACATATTTATGAATACACTATGAGCAGGAATATTGTTCAAACTGGCAAGACATTCTTCAAAGTACCAACAGCAGCAACAAAATACATACTACCTGGCATCATGTTTCTACCAAACCAAACACAGATAATTTACTTTCATTTTGGTGACATACGTAATGAAACAGATAGAAGCCTATTGAGTACTATTCTTCTGCTGATAAGACCATAACATCAATTTAATTATGTCATGTGACTGCTTCAAACAATTTAGGTATCAGACTGAAGCTTCAAACTAAAATGGTTCTCTTGATAAGCAAAAATTTTACTGCTGCAACTTTCAGTGTGAAAAGGGCTTGCAAACATTTTTGTTAATTATGTATTACAGCTGTCCTTCATAAAGTTAATTACTAATAGCTGAAAGGCAATAGAGTCTATTTGCATATGTACATGAAAGGCATGACATATGCAAAAATATGATTTTAATTAGCATTCCATGATATGAAGGGCTACAAATCAAACTGGCATGTTATAAGATTTTTAACATTAAACGCTGAATTCATCTGGACGTGTTTGCAGTAATGGACAATGGAAGGACTGTAAAACGCCAGCACTATGGGGTGTAAGAGCCACAAAAGCAAAGACACAGTACTTTTCCTTTACAATTATGTTAATGTAGCTTTTCTGTGTCTGATCTTTTTTGGGCACTTGCACATTATTACAGAGAATGTCTCTTGTGCATCCCTTAAGGTCTAAGATTATAATACTGTCTTATTTAAATGATATAAATTTCCTTATTTTTTACAAAAATACATTAAATAAGTATCTTAAATACTTTTCCCTACACAACTTATAACTATGGCATCATAACCATTACAACTGTGAATAATCTATTACACCATTACCATCATTACCATGCAAGTGTCATCAGGATTATGGTACATAGGGAAAATAATTGTAACAAAATAAAAAAATCTGTTCTAATAAAAGCGTGAGACATACAAAATGTACTGCCCTTGCTTTTCGACAGAAATAGTATTTCCACGCAGCTGTGAAAGGTACCAAACATATTTTCATTTAGTAATACCTGCATTTCCTGTTACAAACCTCCATTATCCCCCTTCTTGAAAAGAAAAATAAACTCAATGATATTACTGTGAAACGGCAATGTGCAATCAGAGTTGTAAAGGGATACTTTGCTATTTACATGGAATATAAAGATCCCAACCAGCTTCACAATATTTGTAGGGAAGCACTTTTTGGTTTCTGAGCCCGTTTAGTTGAAGCTTCCAAACAAAGGCTGACCATTTCATATTGCACACAACTGCAGAGGGTACAGACAGCCATACCTTTCCACAAAATCAAAGACAAAGGCCTTGGTACTAACATGAAGCAATGAATCTTGCATTCTGCCTCCTCTCTGTTGTATCTGTGTTCTAGCAACCATTTTGCTGCTGTTACACAGCACAAATAAAATGAACCCTGACTCAGTTCGTGTCTCAGCACCTACTAACACTTTAAAGCTTTTAATGTAAGGCTCGAAGACTTCGGACTTGAGGAGGGGAGGATACCTCAGTGCAAGTCTAGTGTGCTAAGCACAGCTCAGGGGCAGCTCCCCTTACCTTACAGAATCAGACCTTAAAAATAAAAGCAGAGTTGCTATTTTCATAAGAAATTGAGAAAGATTACAAAGAATTATCAACAGAGACAGCCATTATTAAAACAAGCGGCAAAGTCTAAACAACCTTGTTTGGACGCTGAATTTGAGGACCACTCATTAAAACAAACAAACCAACCAACCAGCCCACAAAGAGAGACAAGTGGGAGCTATTTGGTTTTGTTTACTAAATCCTGCAGGTGATTTTCAGAGAGGTGGTAGCAGTGTTTGCTGGCTTTACAAAACAAACACAAAAATGTTTTCCATACACTCAGTAACTCTAGGTTTCTAAGCAATTACTGGTTTAGTAGTCAAAAAATAATGGGTTTATCTGTGCTATTTACCTATGCTGAGGTAAAGTAGCACCAAGCTACTGCTAGAATTGAAGTGATAGACATGACTTAGCCCTGGCCTTTTAAATTCATGTTAAGGGAAGTTCGACTGGCACCTATAAGGACTCACTGAGTGAATGCTTTCAAGATACATTACACTGATACATCTTCAGATCAAAAGAAATCTTTCCATCAGCAATTGCTAAGCACCAACTCAGGCTTCACCAAATTTCCCATTTCTTGTTTTTAATTCTAGTGGAAATAAAAACATTCAAATGCTAATTTCAGAAACACATCAAAAGAGAGTAGAAAAAACCTGTAATTGCAATACTCTACTGTTTCAGATACATGCAAACCAGGCCATACTAGAGGCCTGGAACCAGTGTTACAAATTCTTATCTGGACAAATTCATCCTCAACTCACATGCAGACAAGAAGTCACAGCCCAGCTGCTCTCCTGCGAGTACAGTCTTGAAAGGCAGACATGTCTAGCCTATACATCCAAGCCATGGTCACTGGGAGCTCCCTTCATTTGGTAGGAAGACTACTAGAAGCCTCCTCCTAAAGTGGAACAAGGTGAGTAGGCAGGATTTCTTTTGCTGGCAGTAGCATTATGTTGGATTAACTTTTTTAGTGATTTTCAACTACTCTGGCTCCAAACCAGCAACATCCTCAGTCATATGCTCTATGTTCAAACTTACAGGATAAATTAAAGACAAGCTGAAAAATTATACAGAGCTTTAGAATAGCATCTTCATTCCCTATAGACAACTTTTTTGCACACAAACTATAAATAAAAATTACTTTAAATCATAAATATATGAGCACCTTTCCCAAAATAAGTTTGCAGAATATTCTGATTTCAGTTTAGAAGAGTTGTGGCTTTGTAGGAACGTGACCATTCATATTCCATGGCAATCTTCAAATAGTACTTGGACCCTCTCTCAGAACGTCTGTAACTGATTTAGGAGCCTCTACAGACTTGTCTTCAGTTATAAAACCACATTTTAAAGTACAAAAGAAACAAAGGGACTTCTAATTCTGGGAATAAAGAAACATATTGGACAATCTTTACTTCCACTTTTTATTCTAGTGTAATACAAACTCTTCAGCATGTACAGTGTTTATCATCACAGTACCCAAGGAATATGATAATCTGTCATGTATTGTCTGTTCTCTATTTTCTCTGTGGGGAGAGAACTGTTCTCTGTGAAGTATCTTGCTTTGAGAGGGCAAAAGATTCTAAGTTTTATTATGTTTTGAATCCATAATAGTTCTTTCCTTTTTAATAAGTACATCACTGTGTTAGTGAAAAACCTAAAAAAAAAACCAGAACCAAACAACACACACACACAAACCAAAATAAGCATTCTGGGCCATAAAGTCATGAAACCTGTTATTTCCTGTGTGTTTACCAAGTGCTCAGCCTTGGCCTAGTTCCAAGGAAGGCGCTACATCTTACCTCTACTAGAAAGTCACTTGAAGCCATGGTGACAGACCAGTCATTTTCTAACAGCACATAACTGTTGAGGAGGACCAGCATGGGAATTTATTTTTGTGGGACTCTACAAACAAGGTATCCAGCAGCTGAAGAGCAATTTTAAATCACTTCTCAGTGGATACATTGCTCTCTGCAACTGCTCTTGGAGAATTTATCTTACAGGCAACAATGTTCAATGACAGCAGAAAAGTCCAGGAGAATAACAATGAATATCTAGCCTTTATTCATATTCTCAATATCCTTTACATCTCCTTTAAACTGTCCAAAACCTCTTTATAAACAAATTTAACTCTGAGAATACAGGTAAGCTACTGCATGACCCAAGTACATAGGATGCTTTAAAAAGCTGTTTGAGAGCCTCAAAAAAAAAAAAAAAAA
>VZTE01002697.1:811716-829392 GCA_013397775.1 Eulacestoma nigropectus
AAAAAAAAATCAAACCCATAAACAAATCCAAGAGAAGCAGAATAGAATGCTATTATTTTAAAATTATTTGTATTTAGAGTTTTGTTTTAGCATAGGTTTCAGGCACATAGAAAGGATAGAATGTTTTACCATTTTGGATGAATCAGCTGGGAGATCTGACAGCATCAAGGAATAATAAGAAAAAGGACCTCAAACTTTTATACACCATCACAGAATACAATGAAATAATGTATTATCCTGTTCACATCAGGTTTTGTTTTCCGTGATCTGTGCTTGAATTTCTGTCCTTGTATCTTCACCCGAGGCAAGAAACCAGAAAATCAAGACAAGCTTCACAGATCATGCCAAGAAGGGGGACTGGGATATGTTCAGGCAAGTAAATAACAATGTGGAATCTATGGTTCTTACTACCTTAAGGAAGCATTCTTGTTCTTACTGTGTCTCGAAAAACACTGGAGACCCTAATTGTTTGTATCTCAATGTGTGGTTCACATGGAGCCACGCTAACAGGGATAGCAAACAGTAGGAGAAAAAAATAGTGCATTTTCTCAAAGAATACCAGGACCTGCATGTATTTCAGAACATTCAATAAAACTTGTGTATGTAATTACAGATTTTTGCATGCACTTGAGTTGTACATGTTCTACCCATAAAAGAAGAAATTCACATATTCAAATCAGCACTTAGTCAAGTAGTATTTAAACAGTCTACATGAACTAAAAAACTTCAAGTTTTTAAATTCTCCAAATTGTATAAAAAGTTGTTACCCAAATCTCATGTCTCCATCAGGATTTTGTGTTCAGCAGGTTAACTTCAGGAACAAGAGCACAGAGGAAAATGCAGAACTGCCCAGAAAGCAATGGCTTTCTATGAACAAGTAAGCTTTTCTTTCCATGCATCAAAAGTCTAAATTCCTGAGAATTTCTTCAAGTCCATCATTTGTGGATGCTTGCCGATTCTGAAGGGTCCAGACTGGGGCTCTGATAACTCTCTTGCATGACTGCGCGCAAGGGACTCAATTTAAAAGAAAGTATCTGGCAGGGCAGAGTCTGGTGTGGAAGATATCCAGTAGTCTGAAAGGCTTCATGCCCTTTGTGACAAGATGTCAGGTTCAAGTAAATATCTGGCAGGGTGAAGTCTAATGTGGAAAACATCCAAATATCTGAAAAACTTAATGCCCTCTGTGACAGGACGTCAAGTCCTAGAACCTTGCACAGGAAAGATGGGGTTTTCTCCAGACTCATTTACTAGCCAAATGAAGCAGGTCTTACTACTTCTAAATAAAAGCTATGGTTATTCTTTGTAAGTTTAAAAAAAAAAATCAATAATATTTCAAAAGGTTAACAAGTCACACGTGATGATGCCGTCTGCAATGCTGAGAGTACTGTGACATGGTGCCTTCTACTCCCTGCTGACCCCATGTGTCAAAGAAGGATATGGCCATTTTATGCTCCATCCTCACTAATGCTGGTAATTAAACTAGGAAGCAAAACACATTCATCCATCCACACCTTCAAGTGTAAGTAACTTGGCAAACTGGAAAATTCGAACTTCTCCTCTTGAAAAGAGAAACCGACAGAAGTAAATGAAGACAACTTTGCCATCGCTAACAAGACAAGAACCCAGATTACCATGGGAAAATATCGTGGTAATTCATGGAACCTAAAGACCAACATAACTTTTGAAATTCTGAGAACTATCAGCCTTTCTGCTTCAAGTTTGGGTGGTTTTTACGGTGTTGTTTGGTTTTCGGGGTTTTTTTACCATTTTCCATGCAACAATCAGGTATGTTTTTTAATTATTCATTAGCTTCTTTTTCATGGAGTTTTGCTGCTGAAGTTTAAAACCCAACTTTTTCAAGTGGTTTTTACGTTTCTATGAAATCATCAGTGTAATGACTACAACCTTTTCTTCTAAAAACACCTCATCTCTTTTTTACTGTTACTTGTAACAAGCTAGCAATGAAGCCAAGCTGCCCAATGGAAAAAAAAATAAAGAGAGAAGACAACAATTTGTTATTACCGGAACACCTGTACACAGCTTGCAGCCAAGGTAGACTTGAGTATCACAGCAGCTACTGTTCCTGCCTTGCTTTGAACAGGATGACAGACAACAGGATTGTCAATGTGCTGTTCAATGACCTGCATCAATCTCAAGAATAATTTACTGCTATATCAGACAGAGCATTATGGATGAGTTGCGTGCTATCAATCAATCAATCGACTGTGTTGCTCCTGCATATTCCTGCCTCTATCAGCCAGAAGAGAGAGACATCCTTCAACATATCCTTGTTGCTCTCTGCCACCTATCTGCTATTCTCAAGATGGGAAAGAATTATTAGCCCCATGGCCATAAGGTAGTAGCAATAGGCACAATTATCTCCTCTTACTTACTCTGGCAGAAGAGACATGGGTATGAAGAAAAAGCAAACTAAACAAAA
This sequence comes from Eulacestoma nigropectus, assembly GCA_013397775.1. NCBI lineage: Eukaryota > Metazoa > Chordata > Aves > Passeriformes > Eulacestoma > Eulacestoma nigropectus. The sequence goes on from VZTE01002697.1 coordinate 814,157, forward strand.
CAGAAAACATCCTCTATTATTCCAGTTAAGCTTATCTTGCCATCTGAAGTTGTTGAGTCTTCTCACCATCGCACTTTTAAGAGGTCTGTGCTGTAATATAAACCATCCAGGACAGAAATTTAGTCTCTTAGTGCAAGGACCGTGGCAAAAAAAAAATAGAATTCACTGGCAGTATTTATATTATTTCCCCCACCCATGAGGGAACTCACCTGTGTGCCTCACCTGAAGCTACTTATACTGTAACCAAAAACAAAAAGGTTTCCTGTAAGTTAGCTAAAGGTCCATTCTGAACTTTTTTGGTTTGAAGGTATTGTGTAGTGTTGTATTTATTTTAAATGCAAAAATAAATTTTGTATTTATTTTAAATTTATTTTGTACTTATTTTAAATACAAAAAGTACCCTTCAATGCCAGCTGCAGGAATAAGCCACGTCCAGCCAGTGATAACTGTTATTAACATAAAAGTGCGTAGAAACTTAAGAGAGGAACTGGGAACTTTTATATTTGGAGACACAAAAACAAGTGATAACTCTAAGTAAACAAATTACACTCTGCCTTTGCTTAAGGAGCAAACTTAAAATAGCTAAACAGTGGCAAAAACTATAAAGTCAGGTGTTCCCTCTCTCAGAAAATCACCTTACAAATACATGAGAAAATTATCACCACTACAAGAAATGTTTGTTTCAATATTCAGAGAAGTTAATGAATGTTAAGTGATAATGGTAGACAGCAGCAGTATGTAATTAGATTTCTAAACATATCTTACCAAATCACTTCTAAGCTAAAAGCATCACATGTTCTATTAATTTTCATTGGTTATTGAGCATCTGTAACTGTCACCTCTAACAGGTGTTTGGTAATCTAACAGCTGCACAAAGTACTAAAAAAATAAAAATGAAAGAAAAAGACAGAATCACAATGTGCTTTCTCTAGTGCTGCTATCAACCTCTCAAGTCTACCACAATGCAGAACCTCTGTTCCTAAAGTCTGAAATGCAACCCCCTAGGCTCGGTGGTGGGAGTGCCTTGCATTTAAGAGAGATTAATACTAAAATCCAAAACCAGGACATCACCAGACATCCACACTTGCCATGCTAAATGAGGCTGCAGAAATGCTTTAAACATAAATGAATGTTTACAGCTGTATGCATTGTGACCCAGAATAGTGCTTTACCAACCTTACCACTGAGACACGGCTTACATCTTTTCTTTTTTCCTGATTTCTGTGTCCATATTCTCATAACTCTGGTCCCTCCCTTTTCCATTCCTTCCACTTTCTTCAGACACTGGCTTGTCTTCCTACTCATGCTCCAGTCCCTTTCCTAGCACGCTCAGGACTTCAAATAAAGAATATGATGCAGTAGGCATCAGTTCCGCATATCATCATCTAGCATCTGGAAAGCAACAGCAGGATAAACAGGCTAGTATTTGAAGGGAGAAATTCTTCAAAGTAGATTCAATCTTTTGGGTGAGTCAGGTGAACCACATCTCTAGGTGCCTTGAGAGATGAAATACTGGACCTTCTGCAGACAGTTTGTAAAGAGTTTCCTACTGATCCAAAGGAGCAAAATCTGTGCCTTTTAAAAATGCAAGAAACAGACTGTAAGACTATCTCAAAATAAGGATGTTCCAATTACTTTCTACTTAAAAGTAGAATTGATAGAGCCAAACAAATATATTTAATATTTCGCTGTTCCTGAATGAAAAGTCACTTTTGATGTAGCTTCTTCCTGACAGCTCAGAAATAGCACTGCAGACTGAATTACCAGGTTTATGCAGAGTTTCTACAGGAAGAGCTATCTTGAGAATGAAATTCTCCTCATCAAAAGAATCTACTGTTGCCTGTCTTTAAAGGAAACCTAAACAAACCTAAAGATAGTTGATTTGTGGACTAGAAAACACATAGGGCCTGCAGTAGCAGTGCCACATACATAACTCAGTCAATTCTGCAGCTACAGTGCCTGTGGCCTTTTGCAAAGTTGAGAGGTACCAAGAATGGAATGAGATGAATAAATTGGTCACTATCTGATGACTGAACTGCTCAGAAGTCATACACAATCAGAAGACATACACAATTTTAATTGACAATTTCCCCACAATTTGAAATGCTGCTGGTGATAGATGGTGGCTGGAGAGAAGACTCTGCAGTCTGCTTGATCTGTGAAAGTAGTGAGAATGTTGCCCTAGGTCTTTGCTTGACATAGAAAAGCAAGTGCTCGATGATTTGTTTATTCCTGAGACTTAAACTCAGCTGTAAAACACATCCTTTTTGCCTTACATCCAGGCATCCCACAAGACAGTTTGACTTCAGGTAGAAAGCAAAATTCCTCAGAATATCTTTCTGCCAAAGTAGCTGCATAAAAATAGAAAATCTATGACAGCAAGACCTAATCTGTAACCATCAGTAGTACCATCCACATGCATGAACCTTTAACAATAGGCTGGTCAAATCAGAACTGACTGGCTCCAGCCAAAGAAATAAAAAGGCCATCGTTTCGGTCAGATGGGTTTCAGTCTACAAAAAATGCATCTGATACTTGTATACCCATAAATAGGTTTAAAGCACAAGGATGGTTCTGACTTTCCTTGGCTCTTGGGCCTGGCCATTGCTGTCTCAGGGACTAAGAACCACCAAATACTGTCATCAGACCAACCTAACACTTGACAAGCGTGTGTGATTAGTGTTTGATTTTTCACTGTTAGAAGACAACTTTATTAGTATTTGAGCATAAGTAAAAGCTCAGAGCTTTAATTTTCAACTGGCATCTCAGTCTCTGCAGATATTCCCATCACAGCCATGCCCAACCCTTCCCACAAGTGGAGTGTTGCAACAACTTCTTCTCACCACTGAAGAAGGAGGCTGACTGAAGAAAGTAACAGAGTCTCACAGAGCAAATCATGATATGCAGACCAGACAGACTGTTATGCCCTATCCAAGTATTACAGATCTACAAAACTCTCTCCGATTATGGCACTGAACGTAGAGTATGCAGATGATATTAAGAGCAGCGCAGAAGTCTATCCAAATAAGAATTCTGAGTGTAACAGTGGTGTTACTCCACTTATCCCATAAGCAAATGCTAACACCTCTCATCACTTCAGCCCCACACTTAGCAAGGGAATCACTAAAGCTGCCAAGCACGAAGTATGGTGCTTCTCAGTTGTCTCTGATGTCCTGCAGGAGTCGCTTCAGAACTCTAAAGCCAGGACCAAAGGGATAAAAAGTACTCACCCGAGATTTAACTGTTATTGAAGCAAAAAAGACAATAGAAAATATCCCACTGAATTTAGATGGATGTTTTACATATACACACACATATACACACACAATCAGGCAATCAGGCCACATTCTCGCAGTCCAGTATGGATGTTGCATGCACTTGGTATGAAGACTGCCATCAGTCTGGAAAAACCACAGGAATATAGATCAGACAAAGCAGTACAGTCATAAAGATGATATCTGTGACACAGCAGAAGATGTTCTCTGGCAAAGATTACTCCAATTCCAGCCAGCATCTGAGATTAACTCTGACCATTTCTGGCCACAAATCAAACATGAGAGATATAGGAACTACATAGGTGCCCAATGGAATTGAGAAAAAAACCATCTTTGATGTCAAGGGCCTGGATAAAGCCACAATACACATGCTGGGTGTACCTATGAACAAAGAAGTGAAGGAGAAATCAGTGTAGTTTCAAACAAAAGCTTATCGCATGCTATCTAAAAAACAAAGATGAATTGACAAACTACCCAAAAAGATGCAATAAAAGGAATGTATATTGCTAACAGGAAAAATTACAGAACTTCAGGTTTTTTATACAAAGTGACAGCCTGGTCCTATAAAGAGACATAAACCATGTCTAAAAAAAATATTATTTTTTCAGTATATTCCTGAAATGAACTTAAAGGGGTTTTCCTTCCTAACCCACACTGTCATTGCAACTACAGCCCCATATAGCCTCATCTCAAATGCCAGCATGAAATGATGGGATTGGATTCCACAGGTCCATATTCAGGAGGAGGGGAACCTGACAACACAGGTGACACAGGTACCAACACACGCTGTGGTACTCCGTTTTATTCAGTATTGCGTCACATTTTGATTTTCATGAATGGGTTCCTCTTAGAGCACTAGAATTTAATATGTTCACAACTGACACATGTCCAAATGACCACCTGAATTCTCCATATTTCCTGGAGGTCACTTAGAGCTATGGACCAGAGCATGTAACCACCGACATGCAACTCTCTGCTTAGCTTTGTAATGGGATGCAAGTAAAATGGCTCTCACATTGGAGCCAACACACCTCCCCCCACTGTTTAACCCCTGACACCCACAGGGCTTACTGCAGGGATGAGCTGCACCAGGATGGTTTGCAGCTGAGAAAGGCCTCCAATCTTACATAGTTTAAAAACATTCTGCAAAGATTAAATACATACAAATGCTTTTGCATTTTATATGAACAGAAATGAGGGAAAAAAAAAAAAAAAAAACCAACCCCAAAACAAATCAAAGGGCTGTTCTGGTTCTTTACAATTTCTGAGATTAGCAGAATCCCTCTCAAAAAAAATTATTTATTACATGAAATGTCTGTACCTGCACATAGAGACAGAAATAGCCTGATCAGTGTGCAACTTTTGTAATACTGAATGGTAGGCAATGTTATGTGCAACACATAAAAGGGTGGATGGAATTGATTTTATAAAGGAGTAACAAACAAAATAGTCCAAAATATTAACTGATAAACACATGCTGGGGTGGAAACAACCTATTATAAAATTACTGTAAATCCTCAAACTGTTCAAGGGAGAAAAAAGTCCAATTTTCCACATAACCTGAGAGCACAGAGTTTTCTGATTATAAGATCCAAGGAACCTGTAAACCCAAGGCTCTAATTTTCTTATGGCGACTGCGTAATATTTTGCAAAGTAAAATTGACTGAGATGGAAGCTATTTTGCATGGTACAGTGGCGATGGCTAACAAATGAGAGTTTTGTGGGCTGAATGTTAGTCCCCTGCCTCATCTGCCACCCCTAATGACAGCAGCCACCTGCTGTTTTATTGTCACAGCTGGAGCCGGTTCACACTCCTTGGTGCTGAGCTCTGCCCATGAGCGCCAAGCTCTCGCCTCGCCTCATTACTTTGATGAACTTTTTATGGTCAGCACCCATGAAGACCTCATCTAGGACTATACAACCTAGATCGGCTTCAGGGAGTGCTTCCAGCTAGCATGAGGTGATAATACACAGTGACACCACGGCTGCTACTGCCTGTCACTTAGGCAAGTCACTGTACTTCTGGCTCTACAGGGCCCTCAACAGGTAAAATGCCATTAAATTCTCCTTTACAAGAAAGTTCACTCTCTTTCTTTTCATATTGCAATACAGAGAGGTCATATCCTGCTACCAACATTTAGCTTTTCAAAGATAGATATTATAATAAAAAATGTATCATGCTGTTTACTGCATATAACTACAGACAGGAAATCTCTGCATTCCTTGAATATAACCCTGTTGCCCTCCTAAAAAATAGAAAGCAAGCATGAAAACCGTATTAAGGCTTGATTAACAGCACCAAATAGGGAAAAAAAATAATTACCTGTATATTGCAAGAGAAGAACCATTTTAACTTGAAAGAGCAAAAAGCACAGAAACAAAAGTTAAGCCAGTCAAATCAAATTATTACACAAATGAATTCACAGCAGAGAATGATACATGTTACTTCCCTCTCACCTAGAAAACCACACACACTTAGACCTCTATTAGACATGATACTTTCTGAAATCAGGATAACAACAAAGCAAAGCCTTTTACATATTTTTATCTTAATCACAACAGTCTGTTACTATTTTCTGCTAATTTAAAAGCAAATAGAATCATCCTTTCCTTTTCAATTTTTTTTTTGTACTAACAAACACTCCAAATCTCCTGAGCCTGTATACAATTTTAAACTTCATCAGAAATTCTTTTATTGACGCATTTAGAGCAAACTGTTTTATGCTTGATCACTGAAATTTAACCCCAGGTTTACTTTCAGCAGTAGAATAATTATTTTGGTGTCAGCAGAGCTTTACATTTGCCCATATTTACATATATCATTAAGATTAATATATGTGCTATTAATAATAATTTCATTAACATTATGAAATCATCAAATAACATTTTGACTTTTGAATGGCTGTAGGCTATTATAAGCCTAAAACCCAGAACATTTTCAGTATTCATTGTGTAGCAATCCAGCTGATCAGTTTTGACAAATTCATGCAATGTTATAAGCCATTAAACTTCATTTAGTTTCACTTAAAAATTCCACCTAAAAATAAAAAGCAACTGTCTTTTTTGTACAGACAGTATGATTTCCAGCAGTTATCAGCTCCCAGGATCCTCCAAAGAGAAACTGTTGGAGTTTTCTTTCTTTTATTGAAATGTTTTAAAATTTATCAAGGAGCTTTTGAAATAATATTTTTGAAACCACTGACCTAGCAAGAGTTGAAAATCTCTATGATGTTACAGTGCAATTTAGCTCCTCTTGGCAAGGGACAGTGCTGCAGAGACACTGTGCTTCACATAAGACCCCTACAACAGATGGAAACTTAAAAATGTGTTGCTGAGCAGGGGTTATGTCTGCTGCATTTCTGAGAATTTACTTATGCATGCTCTTCTCTACTAATGCTTTTTAAGTTCGACCAAAACTGCAGTTGAAGAGACAGAAGAAAATAATGATGCAACAAAGGCTTCTATTCCACTAAAAGCTGAGCACCACCCAGACAGTCCTGAAGGTATTCAAGAGACCTCAAGAACACACAGAACCTTGCATAATGAGGGCCTAAAATGCATGAGCAATCCCAAATATAAACAATGCAAATTTCTCTACCACTACAATTTCCACAAGTGCTTGTTTTCTGCACAAGTTCAAGAGAACTTCTTGTGAAGCACAGTGACAAATCGCTTCCTTTGGAGAATCCAACAACATAAGAGAAAACTGTTTTTAGAAGAAAAAGGAATTCCTTTCTTTTGACCAGATCACATATTTGTCAAGTGCATAATTTGTAGGATTTATTTCGTATCCTTAAAAATAAAACATCGAAAATGCAGCTTGACCAATGCAGGGTAAGACATTATGAAATGGACAAACTGCCTCAGTAGAACAATTAATGGTTTCAACAGAACAACCTCATAAACAGTGCCAGTAATTAAATAACAATAGCTGCGAGATTTTTATTTTTTTTTTCCCCAAGCAGAAGTGTGTCAGCAGTGGTATGCCTATTGCATGCTTTTGTGATATGGCACACTTAAATAATTTTAAAAAGTTTCAAGCTTTTTTTTAACCAAATTCAAATTCATAAAGAAAATGCTCTAAAACAACAATTAGCTAGGTATTTATTGTCCTGTTATAAAGGAATTTGTTAAAGGATGCACAGCTATCCAGACCAGCTGTATTTGCTCTCCGTCTTACAAGAAGGTAGCCTGCATACACACACAAATACTTGGAAATACATTTCCTTTGTAACATTGGTTTGCCTTGGTATTATGACTGTGTTTTAGACTTGTATTCTAAAATATAACTTCAATTTACCCAGCCCTTACAGTTCACTGGTCTGTAATTCTTAATATCCCTCTGTTTTCCACCAATTTTAATTTTAGTCGCTGTTATTTAAAGTTCATTTTCCATGCCCTTTCAATTGTGATTTTTTTCCAATGTGACAATGAACCTAAGTGTCATTTCTGATAGAGACTTTCTTTGGAATAAGGAGCCAAACTTTTTAAAAGAGAAGTTATAAAAATTATCAGACAGTAACAAGTTGTGGTCAGTATGAAGATGAGCTGCATGTGAACAGACAGTCTGGAGGTGATGGGATTTGTATCCAATTACTAATCCCCCGAGCTATTCAGCCCTCTGAACAATAAATTTCTATAAGCTGATCCCTTAACCCATCATCAGCTGGTCATGCTACTGCAGTCCAACATTAATGATGAAAAGGGAAACACCTTGCACTTTCTATTTAAATCTCCACAATACAGGATTCTCATGTTGGAAAGTCCCCAGACCTCTTTTCTCATCTAATGAATCCTACAAGAACAGGAATAGGCATATAAAATTATTTGGCTTAGCGTTAATATTCTGTCTTCTCTACTTACTCCAAGCACACAAAGCAGCTTTCAATGTACATATTTTTCCTAGCATTGAATAGAAATAAACATCGATCCTAAAAAATGGCTAAACCTCTATGCCTGCTGTTAAAGAACAAGATATCTGTCTGAAGGATATCGGAGACATTGTTGAGGAACTGCTCACCCTTTAAAAATATATTACATCTGTAATGCTGCCAGTGCCAGTGTCAGGCTGGGCAATTAGCCAATTAAGTGTGAATAAGAACTGCCAAGAAACTATTTTATTTTAGCCTCAGAATATCTGTGTATCTGTGAGCTGGTGTGTTTGTATTCATGCATCAGTGGAATCTGGTTGCTCATGCCAGGTTTTCTTATCGCACTTTTCTGCCTCTATGAACCCGTACATTCCTGCAATATAAAATGGACATGTGTCTGCTGATAATGTCAACATACTTAGGTTCACAAGGAGAGATTTTGTATAACTAGATCTAAAGTAATCTTTGTGTTCATTACCTGACCCTGTCTGCTTACACAAGGCTAGAAGAGTGGAAGAATCCAGTACTGCAAGCACCTCTAGGAGACATTAAAAGACAACAAATGTGGAAGAAATTGGTGTCGATTACAATATCCCTGGCCAAACACTCTCCTAAAAATCCCATTTTTACATGTCATCTAAAGGAAATTCTCACTTCTTAAAGTAGACTGGATTCAATGGGGTGCTGAGAGTATCCTGTTACCTCCTTAATTAAGATCTCATTATGCTTTAGACGCCTGTACATCCATCTAGGAAATTCCACTTGGAAATATGAGCATAAAACATATCTCAAGAACTCTGACTAAGGCTACAGCATAGAAAGCCTGAAGACATAACCAGATTTCTATTTTTTTCTATTTTTCTGCATTTTTTATTTTTTTTTATTTTTTTCAGGACAGGAAGTGGGAAAGATGGTGTGCAGACCTACCAACTGCAAGCCTTTATCTTAATTCAATCACAAAAGTACAATCATTCCAAATACGGATCCTTCAACAGCTGTGTTACAATCATTCAAAATTAAAACCAATGCAAAAAACGATATTCACAATTTACAAATCAAAACTGAGCAGTGCCAAGTACAAACGGAAGTATGAAAAACCCTTTCATAACATTTTAGAACACAGATATTACCTGGCATTGAAGTTACCTTCTTGAATACCTATTCGAGAATTTCACAAATCTTAACAGTACTGACAATTCGTTCAGAATTTACCATCATTTACACTGAAAACACATTCTACTTTTCGAGACATGTTTAAACAGCCTGGATGAAAATTAGTATATGCTGTAAAGTTGTGAGTACATTTACTTACTTATTTTAAGGCCAGTCAAAGTAATTACCCAATATTGCTGCCTCTAATCAGGGATTACAGGGGAAGGTTGGGTACGAGTTAGTAAAAATGTCACTGATCACAGAATCACAGAATATGCCGAGTTGGAAAGGATCCTAAAAGCCTTCAAACTCACAGTCTCTTTTATCACAGCATGACATAAATGAAGTTGTGTGAGTGACAACCGTCCTTACACAAGGATTCACAGCCAAGCCTACTATTTTCTAATAAATCCCATCAGTCTGGAAAAGAGGAACATCATGCTAGCTACAGCACAAGTAAACCCCTGGATTGGTCAGAACGTGCAACAATTGCTGTGCCTAAGAGTGAAGCTGGTACACAAGTACACCATGAAACACTGAAGATTCAGCTAACTGGATTTTCCATGTCCCCAGTAGCTATGCTGTGGAGAAACCTGCCTGCAGGAGGGCCAACTTTACTGCTCAAGAACTCCACCCAAGAAGAACTGGCTTGTCCTAAATGTTATCAACTTTTCCATGGATCCCCTCAGCTGGAGATGTTTAGAAATGGGACGCATCAGCACCTCACTCTTCCCTCTTCTGGGACATAACTGTGAGCAGAGAAGGGACCGACATAACTTACACATCTTTGCCCTTGCTTTTCATACACTCCACAACAAAGGGAAAGTAGGGCTAGCAGGCAGTCATTGACAAAAGTGAACAAGCAAATTCTTTCGAGTATTTTTCAGGTTAAAATGGAATTCCCTTTTTCAACATTCTTATTATGTTTTGCTATGTACATCTATAGCTCTTACATTTGCAGTTACCAAAGGATTCTGTTTTTTCTTATCACTTTGGGAAGCACAAACATAGCATTTCTTCTTAACTTTTTGTAGATGCATCACTAAAAATTGTATCATAAAGCATTCAGAAATTATGTTTTTCATTCCAGCAACAAGATAAATTAAACTGAAAATATTAATTTTTTAATTATTTTAAAATACTTCTTTTTTAAATTTTTGTTTCCAATGTATCTCTAAATTAATGCAAGTCTACTTCCTCCCAAGAAGAGAGCAAACAAGTGTAGGTTTCACTACAGTACATATGATCTAGATAACAAGGTCTAATCATAACATATTTATCACCATCTAGCATTTGGCTTTTATATGATGTCCACAGGCACTTGTAGTGATAGCTGTCAAACTGCATTCTTTTTCTGGCATAAAAGAGCATAACAACAAGGACAAGCAATGGAGTGCAATACAGAGTAACAACATAGCCTGGAATTTAGCCCATAGTAAAGAAACAGTCAAATTCATTATCAACCTCTATGATGGAGGTTCATGCGTACAGTGGCAGAATGTTTCAGAAGTCACTAAGCTTGTTTCTGCTAAAGATGCTAAAAAATGTTTCAGTAAAATGGTACCATTTTCCACTCCTTTCTTTTTCACCAGACCAGGTCTCACAAAATCTTAGTTAAACTAGGCATGTTCCTTCAGAAAAAGGTCTAAAAGGGCATGACCCCCCCGCTCAGATTTCAACTGCTTGTTCCAACAGTATATGGTCCACCAGCAAATGAGTAAGTCGAACTACTTCTGCTTAAATTGGAGGTTCATCTCTCCTTGACAGGCAAATGACAAAGCTCATGTATCATTCAGAAATGTCTTAGGTTATTGACCACGCAGAGAAAGGCTTCTATCCTTTACAACACTTCTGAAGAACAGAGGCCACAATCAGAAAAAAACATACTAAGATTGACCTGTCTTCCTCACATCACACTTTCCTTAATTTTTTTTAATAGATTATTAAATTTATTTATAAGTCAAGTTCCTGACAAATGGCTGTTTTCCCATCCTTAACTTCTGTGGTGAATGCTTAACAGGTAAAAAATATATAGTCCTTTTCTGAAACAACAAAGTCCCAAACCAACCCTGCCAGCACCTTGCACAGCTAACAGTTTCACCATGGTCCAAAAGCCAAAGTCACTAACTCCATAGATTAGGGAAGTAATGCATGTTTGTTCCCAAGAACCTCTTGATTAAAAAAAAGAGAGAGAGAAAAGAGACAAATAATTAGGTGATCTGGTACCCAAAGCCAGTTTTATCCATCTGTAGTTGCTCAGCAGGAAACTGAAAAATGGAAAACACTAATCCTAAAAATCAGAGGACAGCATGCCATACAGAACACATCGCAATTCTGAGCTGTATAAACAGAGACAAGTTAAAGGGCATCTAATCTCACAATTGTCTAAATTAGTTACACTAAATCCTATACTAGTTAGACTGTTACCGTAAATCCTTAAAATAAATGTTATTTAGCAAAGGCCATGACAACTTGTGCCCTATTTGTAAACCCCTGGCCACCTGGAATAGGATCAAACTCATTTAGTATTCTTGAAAGCCTGTTCTAAAAAGTAAACTTTGTATTATTTGCATTATGTGCATACACGAGGAATATGTTCACCTGAAGGGCTATTCATAAACAAATATGTAGGCACCTATGGCAGTGACCACCCTCAAATTCATTTTTCATCTTTACAGTTAACAAATACTTCTGATTACTCAATACATATGTACATATGGATGCAAAATTATATATTGATTAGTTTAGCTTTTAGCATAACATATGAATCTATTGGATTTCTCCAGAGTAACAGATAACATTTTTAAAAAATTATACCAATAGACCATTAGCATTACGAGTGAATTTATTTTCCCCAACAGTGCTAAAGATATGCAAAATTTTCATTTTTCAGAGTTGCATAGTAAATGATTAACACCAGCTCTGCTCATTATCTTGCTTAACAAAACTTCTCTAAAAACAAATAAATCAAAAATGCCTCTAACATTCCTGAATAAATAAATTACAGACCTGTTCAGTGGCAGCAATGATATTTTAAAAAGCTTGTGCAAGCTCATTGTACAATTTTATTACAAAACTGCAATTTATAATAGAACTGTCCACTTTTTTTTCTACCCAGTTTTATTCAAAGAAGTATCTTTTGTGATCCAAGAAATTTTTTAAAAAGCTACATATCTGGAAACATCAGGCTCATATTCCAGTGTGTTACAACATACAAATAATTATATGAGGAGAAATCTTACTGGCTGTTTTACAATGGGATTTGTAAGAAGAACTGCAGTAAGAATGAAAGGATTACTGTCTAATACAGGATTCCCATCTCTCTGAATGAATACTTTATATTTTTTTTTTTAGAAAAATATTTCTTGTCTCAGACTTTAGAACTATTTTTCTTTCATTACATGTGGACACTGAAGTCAGTGTGGAAGTAAAACACTGCATTTCCCATTCTTGCTGGAAAAAACAGTGAAACAAGGAACGCCCAGTTTTAAATATTTTTCTTTAAAAAAACTGCCTTCCTACCTCAGTCCCCATGTTCAAAGGAAAAACTTACTGTAAAATATCTATATTTATCGGGTAAATTTTTTTGTTGTCCTTGCCAACAAAACTGTAGTTTGGGGTCAAAATAGCCATTGCTGAGAGAAATGCACACATCACAGAAAGAATTTCCTCCTCAAAAAAAAGTATTGAAAATAATGTCTGTTCCCTCTGTAGAACAAAGAGCAAAATGAAACACAATCTGCAATACAACCATAATAAAATGAAACTGTTATCTGTTGCTAGTTCCCTACGAGCCCACAGATTTTTCTTGGTGTTAAAAAACAGCATGTAAATTAAGGTGACTGAAACATGCTTTCAGCGAGCAGAGTAATATGGTAGCTATTCATCACCTGAAGTCATAAAACACTAGGTCTTGTCCTTAGCATATTCTAATGAAGCCTATCATGCAAATGAGAGTGACCTTTTCCGTGCATTCTGCAAGTTCACATTTATGTGAGGAGTATATATAGTTTGCCAATACAAACTAGCCAAAGACTGCGTAATTACTGTAATCAATTAGTAGTTAGTGTCGCTCTGCTCATTTGTGGCTAATGTCAGCTAAACCATTTTTGAGAAAACCACCCTGACAGCCTCTTTCTGTTGTTTTTGTTGCTGCTGTTATTCTGCAACGAGAAAACAAGATACAAGTCAAACTTCTCAAGATGGAAGCACTGTAGCATTTTTCTAAAATGCTTTCTCTTAGGGTGAAAGATAAAAATAATACCCACTCCTGTGATGGGTACTGATTCCCCAGTTAAGTTACATATCCTTAAAACGACATTGAAGTTTTCCGCCTGTAAAATGAAACATTAATATTTAAATATTTAAATGAAGGACACTCTCCCATGAGGCAGTTCAGACCAAGTAAGGAAGACTTGGTAGAACTTAGGCACTCTTTTCAATGGATGAGTAAACAGGCCATACCCTCTGCTCAGCAACAGTCTATTTTGTAGACAGTTATGGATAGGAAACATTACTGGAGCTGGTAATTAAAGTAAAAACTAATACTGTCTCAGAAATGGGGAATTTTATACAGGAAAATCATTTATCACACCTACAGTTCTCCACAACTGAAATGAATTATCTTCTTACTTAGCACATGTCTGTTTTATTCTACAATAGCTTCCAAACTGAAACAAGGCCCACTTGCTGGTTTTCATATCAAAATCGACCAGACATAAAGGAAAGTCATGCCACTATTTCAAATTAAATGCCTATTTAGCATGCGATAAAAAACCAGAACTTTAAGACAAAGAAGAATACACAGATCACAGGTTTGTGTTCTCATACTCACACCCTTTATAGAAGTCACATCCAAGTAGTTTAAGAAATTAAAATCAACTCTGTGAGCATTCAAAACAAAACCAGATTTGAAAGAAATAAAAAGTAAGAAATCAAAGCAATAAAAAATAATTCTATTTCCCGATTTACAACTATCTTGAAAAATTTATTTTTTTTTGCAAAGAAATTACATGATTTATGCAACATTGAAAAAATACACAAACGCATGAACATATATAGTATACATGTATACTGTGCAGCAAAGAAGTTTCTATATTGCTATTTTTTGAGGTTTGATGAATGTTAGTCAATTGGTTTTTTTTGAGTTAGCAGAGAACTGCAAATGGGTATATTACAGGGATAAGAAAACATCACATTTTTTGACGGAGGAGTGAGGATGAGTTTTGGGTTTCTTGCGTGCCCATATCACACTGCCAATGTTCTGAGCATTTCTATTTTACAAAATATTCTGCAGTAAAGCAGTCGCAAGGCATGTATCATTTGGCCAAGTAAAGAATCAGATAAAGAGAACCATTTATTTAAAAAAAAAAAATTACTATCAAAATCTAAAATTATTAACACATACGACTAAAGAAAAATGTCAAAGGACTACACACAGAAAAATGTCAAAAGACTACACATGTATATAAAGACATAGCAATAAAACAGCAACTCTTTTCCTCACTTGCCACCTGTTTGTGAGTAAATCATTCTGGACCCAATTCTGAGAACACTGAAAAGAGCAACATTCCCCACAGTTTCACAGGAGGCAAGACTACAGTGGACTCTTCTGGTTTTTTCAACCATAAAATGAAAATTCTACTTATTTGCAGCATCAGAAAACTTTTATCTAGCCTTGTTCTTAAAAACACTTAGAGATATTCCAAAGGATAAAAAATATTAAAAAAATATATCTGTTCACCAAGAAAGTAACATTACTCATAGCTAAGCTTGTGTCCCATTAAGTAAAGAGGGCAGTTCAGGAATGCATTTGGAAGATCCCTAAATAATGTGGACTTTTGAAATAAAAGTGCAAAGCAAAAAACCACAAATAATAAAAGTCAGGTATTTGTTTCCATGGTGATTGGGGGGGGGGGGGGGGGGGCTGGGGGAGCAA
>VZTE01002697.1:829510-840159 GCA_013397775.1 Eulacestoma nigropectus
GGGGCTGGGGGAGCAATCAAGTCACAGTAAGTCGAGTGACTTTGAAGATTTATTGGTTTCCTCCTGCATACTGCTGGAGCCAGGCACCTTGCGCAGCGTCAAGCACGTCCGAGGTGTCAATCCCGACACGGCGCCCAGCAGCGGGAAGATCGCTCTTTTCATTCTTGTCAGAGCGCGCCGCAACGGGGGCATCTGACAGTTACTGAGAGGGACGACAGGGAAGACGGGGAGCGGAGAGCAGAGAAGGCAAGCAGCGCACCCGGAGCGCCTGGGGCCACACGGCAGCGGTGAGGAAGGCCTCGCGCAGCCGTCACCTGACCGGCACCCACGAAAAGGCGAGCAGGAGATGCTTCAGAAAGCAGGAGACTCGCCGATCACTGCTGATCCACCCCGGGATGATGCCTTTATGATAAACACTCACGACAACTTGCGACCAAAGTGCTGTTACAACACTAATTGTCCATGAAAGCTGACCTGCAGCAAAGCAGCAGAGTTCAGTTTCGATAGGCCTGGCTCAAGAGTACGACCGTGATTGGGGATGACAGGAGACATCCACGCATCAAAAATCTCCGAGAACGGCTGACGTGACTTTGCTCACTGTAAAAAAGCAGTGGAAATCCTAGACTCCTGGCTCTTTGTCAGGAAGGCAGAAAGGACCGCAGAGGGGGGCATTTTTTAAGAGCATCTTTCCAAACTACCATAAGCTTTGCATGGCCTCGAAAAGCATGGATGGATCTCTTTATCCTTCGTGCTGATTTTGTTCTTATTACTATGCCTTTAACCAAGCATAAATCCCATGATGATGGAAGACCACATTTTCTCAGCCAAAGAGATGTTCCTCCTTAAATTTCAAGGTATTTTCTGACTTTTATTTGAAGGAACAGTTTTATCCCCATTTTGTTTCAATTCAGCAAGTCCCAGGACTTGCAACTTTCTAGTGTAAACCCCTTGCAAAAATGCTGAAAGTGTGTCAAGGCAAGAAGGAAGCATTTTCACTCTTACTCTCTGATGGGACTATTTGTTTCAGGTACACTTGATAAAAGGATTATAAAATAAAAAGTAAGGAAAACAATGGTACAGATAAGGCTATGCAGCTGAGAAGGATTAAATATATATTTTTTAAGTATGAAAATAACTACATGGAAAGAAAATAAAACTCTTAAATTTTTAATCATAAGCAACACAGAGTGATTTACTGTTGCCATGATGCTTCAGATTTTTGAACACCTAAGTTTGAAAGGAAAGCTTCAGCTTTATTACATTTTGTAATTTACTATTACTTCAGCATTTCAGGCTTTTTAAAATAAGCTAATATTGTACATGAGGCACCTTAAAATTAAAAATCACAACTTAAAATCACATTTTATGATATAAAATGACCTTTCTTATTATATCTTATTAAAAATAGTGTGAACCAAAATCAGTCTTTTAATTGATAATTTTTAGCAGTTCAACTTTTGAAAGTCTAAGAGTAGAATAAAGTGCATGTAACAAAATCAATCCTGAACCTTATTTGATAACCATAATTTTGGATCAAATAAACAATTAATCTTGTTTAACTTTTGAAATGGTTCAATGTTTAGATTGACCTAAACATAAAGTTGAAAATTAAATTGGTTAAAAATTGAATTGGTTTAATTATTCAAAACATTTCAAAATTACCCATTTTAAATATTGAACAGATTGAAAATGTCAAGCTACAATGTCAAAAAAATTAGAAATGTGACCCAAGGATAATAAGAACATGTATGGAGAAGTTCAAAAAACATAGGAGGAGTTGGGGGTCTTTCTGTTTAGTTCAATTTTTTTTTAAAGGAATAATGCACAATAAACTACTGAAATTGTAAAGATTGATAAGACCAACAAAATACATAAGACAATAAAAGACCATTAGAACAGAAGAAACCAAATTGAATGGGTTATTTTTGGAGATAGCACAAGATTATAAACTAAGACTTTATTGCCCAGCCCCTTTCCCTCAAGTGTCTGCAATCTGGTTATTTCTTAAATACTTCCCTCTTTAGACAAACACAAACACAGTAAGACATCCCCCATAAGGCAGCCTTAGGCATTGGTGTTGAACACACACCCAGGTGGATCAGCAGGCAGGACGGGTCAGGTCATTCAGGTTATTAGTTAGGATGGCAGGTGACACACATCATTCAGACACAGTGGGGCTACTGAGTTAAAAGAGAAGGCAAGATGCAAATCATGCTTTTATTTACCTACACCCCTTTGAAAAAGGAAAAGCCAGTTTCATACTTTCCCATCCGTTTAAGATTTCATTTTTTTTAAAAGCACATGAGTCTACTGTGTTACGGTTACAAGGACACCATGTCATTTGTACTGCCCCTAATGCAAAGGTCTGAGCTTAACTGATTTGTTGGTATTGCTACAGTTAAAATGCTGTACCACTGATAATTTACTAACATATACAGAATACTGAAATATTTTTATATCCCTGTACCTATAGGCAAAAAGGCCAAAGATCTCTACCACAACCCATTATGCATTCTTGATTTACAAAAAGCCGCTCAGCTTCAAACAAGGATTATCAATATAGAAATGCAAGAACCTTGACACAAACTGTTTAAAATAGGAACTTATTTTAACTATACAACCTTACTAAACACAGACTATTCTAAAGGGACAAATAAAGACTTAATTACTTTCTCCTATTTTTTCTCCATATTAACCACATTCTTCAGCATTCATTTAGCTTGGCATTGTTTTCCAAAACTGATAAAATATCTGATAGCATGCACCACTGTTTCCAAAGAACTCTTTGTACAAGCAGTAATAAGAGCAATATAACCCCTGCTTGGCACTTCCGCTACAAGTTAAAAAGTCTAACTGCAATCAATGATGAGCTTATACTTCATTAACAGACAAAACAAAGAAACAGTTTACAAGAATATACATTCAAGAAGAAAATAAGGAGGAAAATAAAAAAAATCCGTAAGTGGAACACCAAAACCAGAGTGTGATCATGAAAAAGAATGAACACATACCACCAAATAACAAGGAGGTGACTAAGCTTGCTGCATCTCAGAATTCAGACATGAGATTAAAAGAATATGAAAAAGAAACCACCCCTTCCTGAAACTTCTGCTCTTTCCAGGAGATGTAAAAGACAAAATGGTAACTATTTCTTTTTTTAAGCCAGAAAAAAACCCAGGCTTTTTCAAGGGTCAGAATAAGTTGGAGATAATTAATTTTGTTAAACTGCCTAGTTTACAAAAGAGAGGGGAAATTTGGTTATTTTAATATTAATTTATTATATAAATAGGCACATATATATATATACACACACACACATATACAGGCACTGCACAACATTCAAACAAGTGGAGCCATTACACAGAGACAATGGTGAAAATACTTAGAAGCACATACATGCTGTGCTTCCTAAAACCTAGACATGCCTCTTCAACAGTGACAGAACGGTGCTTTATAGCAGGGAGGACAACTCCATAATTACTGTTCACCAGGCACCAGGATTTGAAAGGTTGGATCACAGAATAGGTCATGTTGGAAGGGACCACAGTGGGCCATCTGGTCCAACCCCTCTGCTCGGGCAGGGTCATCCTACAGCACACGGCACAGGATTGCATCCAGACAGCTCTTGAGTATCTCCAGTGAGGGAGACTCCTCAACCTCTTCGGGCAATCTCTTCCAGCGTGCAGTCACCTGCACAGTAAAGAAGTTCTTCCTCATATTCAAATGGAACTTCCTGTTCCAAAGCCAACAAGAGTCTTTATTTATGTCATTGGCACAAGCCTGAAGCCAATCCAGTTGTTTCTCAGTGTTGCTGCTAATACAGCCATATTCTCAAATGAGGAACCTGAGATTCCAAAGGTAGCACTTTCAGAAAGCCTGGCAGTTCACAAGGCACTTGAGCTCTGCACTGCCCCTTTCCTGCACACTCTGCCTTACCTGCAACCCCAGTGCTTCTCACTTGGCACTTGGCCATCCACAAGATGAGCTCACTGATGTAACTAGTGGCTAATTTCCTTTTTTTAGCCGAAAAACTAATGTCATGCTTATCCAGCTTACTGTAGAGCTTTCTGAGCCACGTTTGACAAAAAGACACAAGAGATAAGGCTCTGTGGTTAGGATAGCACCAAATTTTGGCAACTGCACAAGTTCAGATCAGTTTTAGCTTCACAGCCCCTCAAAGGCTGTGGTCATAACAGGTCTCTGCTTTAGAAGATGCAGGTTTTGGTTTATACTATTTTCATCCCATGCCTGATTTTTATGACGTCCTAGGTCACTAGTTACACTACAAATAACAGCCTCAAAAGAAAGACAATATCCAGAACCTATCGCAAAACTGAAGTCCAAAGATTTGAAGTCCAAACAATCCAAAGAAATGACACAACTGCCTGATGTTTTAGTTGGAGCTAGGCTGTTACCTCCCTTGAGTGTTCATTCCCTCTACGAATTTCTTTTCTGTTGTCTAAAAGACATTAGCTTGTTTTTCTTTCTTTTTATGACACTCCTACATTGACAATACCCTACCAGGAAGACCACACTGTGCAGCTCCAGCACTCTAGCACCTGCCATTTTCAACAATCACCACAAAGAAAGTACCAGAAGTCTAGTTTAAAAGTATCCTTAATTATAAAGTGGTTACAAATGCTTAATATCATCGTTTATTCATAGAGATACAGCCTTTCAAATCTATGATACCCATTGATAATTCTAACAAATGCTCGTCCATAAATATTTAATGGCCACTTGTGGGTGTTTTATGATGCTGTCTCTGAAGTTGACCTATTCGCAGGTTTATTAATTGGAAAAGGTTTATTTTACCCTAAATCAGATATGCAATTTTACAATATTCGAGCTATGCATAGAGGAAATCAGATCATTCTGTCTCACACAAACAAGGAAAACACATCTCTCACAGAAAGAGCACAAATCAAGTTAACGAGGGACAGTTTATTTTGTATGATTTCTCAGGGCTTTCAAACAGAAGACTGGTTGACAGATGCCTCCATCCTCAAACAAGCCAACAGCACTTTAATTGTAACTCAGTGGTTGTTCCCATTCCTGCGTGCCTAACAAGCTCCCTCCTTTCTCTTAGCATGGGTTTTACCTTGCTGGCCTGAAGTTAAACTCACTGTTGGCTCTCAATTCCTCCTGCCCTTAAGACTACTTACTATTGCAGTGCATGCAACTCCAGGGTCTTGCTAAGACAGGAGATCTTGAAAAAAGAATATTAATTTGAAATACAAAGCACAACTGAGGATTATGACATAAACTATGGAATCAAAAATCCTCTATTTTCTGTACTGGACCACTCCCTGTCTGGTTTTTAGAGCCTCACCAACCATGGCAGCATGATCACGTTTCTTATTATAGCAGCAGCAGCTTACACTTCTTTCCCAAAGACCCAGCAGTGATGTGGTGCTGCAACTCTATCACCCCAGTGGACTATGCCTTTTTACTGTACTTGAAGGCATATCTTGTCTCTGTAAGGCCTTCAGCTGAGTGTTTTTGACACGATTCCTTATACATTCACTGTTAAAACAACAGAAATATTGACTGTGCCAACAAAAAATGCTATGGAGAATACTCAGAAAAATTGGTAATTTGCTACTAGAACCTATTACTCTGTAATGACATATCACACACGGTGCAAATACAAACCAAAAAGTGCATTAAATGACATAAATATGGTTGTAAATTCAGGCACCTAGCGCTTAGGAAACTCCAAAAGCATGATTACCTTTGAAATCACAACCCATTGCACTGTCCATATGCATCTTACTCAATAGTTACAAAACTTCTACTACCTTTCAGACTTATTTTCAGTTTTAATGATGAATCCAAATGTTTCAGCTTAAAAATACTCAAAAGTAAGTCTGTGTAAAACAGATACCCACATTTCAACTTAAAGCAGGTATCAAAATCCAGAAAATTTAATTCCAAATTAAATAAAACAAAAGAAGAATCTTTTAATAGGAATTCTCAAGGCATTTGTAAACAGGCAGGCCAGGCATGCTTAACTATAACACACACTTTATCACATTATATATACATACCAGATGCATCAAAACACTTCTTTTATTCATATATTGCACAGTATTAAAACAGCATGTCATTCTAGTTTACTATTTTCATTTCCTTCGTTTGTGAGGTAAAGAAATTAAAACATCCAACCATGTACTGGATCTACCCAGACTTAGCTCTCAGATCCACAAGAAGCCTTATATACCTTCACATCCCTGCTACGCTGAGTGTTAAGGTGAAGTTGTTCTTAGTGCTTCATTAACGAGTGGGTGCCCTCAGCCCGCACACTACAAGTATCAGAGCACAGGGCCGTCCTTCCTAATGAAACACCACTGTACCAGACACCACTGTCATGTGCAAAATAGACAAGACAGTTGGCATTTTGCAGTACCCTCCATTATCATCACTCATCTATAGAATTTCTTGATTAAAGAGCGGTATGGGGGAACAGCTAGGCTATGTTTGCAGCACTGTCATCTTCTCTGGCAATAACTGGAATTAGCTATCTGTGAGCAGTATATTAAAGTACCATCTACAGTCAAATAGGGGTTTTTTGCCATTCTTAACTACCGGAGTTTAAGTACACAAGAGCCAATCACACATGTGCTTTGGCAGCAGTCCAGGGCACTAATTTGTAAGGGCTTTAACCTGTTACATGGGCACAGGTTAATCTTGGAACCTAATTTGTCTGTCTGTTAAATGCAAACTCCTTGCGGCAAAGGCTGTGCCTTCTTGCCTTTCGGAGAGGTTTCTCTAACACAGGTGCAACCACACCAAACAAAACTGATAACCTAAAGCACTAAGATATGAACAGACCATCTGCTGAGCCAACACAACTGTTAGGAGCTTAGACCTTCCAAGTCACCTTTGTTAAAGCCAAACTAATTTAATAAACTTACGCAAAATATTCCCTTATTCATGTCCACATTCTACATGACAAAAACATATGTTATTATAATCCATTCACTTGGATAGCTTTGGCCAGTGACAGAGAAGTGTTCATAATAAGCACAAATGCAGGCATATTTGAGATAGAACTACATTTGCTGATTGGAGGCCAGAAGACTGTGTCAACAACATTTTTTAACCTACCTAGGTTATTCTGAAAGCTGAAGATTCCTTTAAAAAGCTGTTTAAACACTAAACAGAGATGTTAAACACAAGGTGTGTTCCATAACCATAAGCAGTAATTATTTTTCCCTCATTTATCAAATGAAAAATAAAACAATTTAGCCTTCTACTCTTTTTCGCTGGTAGTGAATATTTTAAGAAGAGGGAAAGCCTCAAGTGACCAAAGTGAATAGGGTCATTGCCATGCTGGCAATTAAGTAATTCACGACTTGGACATCTTTACCCAGTGGCAGGACTATCTTTATACTGGGGCATTAAACTTCATGGCATGTTTGTTAATTTCATCAAATGTTTTAAAAATACCATCATATCTTCCTTTCCCCTACTTACTTATATCAGTACTACAGAATAAAACATTTCAAATACTATCATTCTTCCAGAGCCCCACATTTCAGGTAGCTTGTAAGCAATGTGGCAGATAAAAAAATGCAAGACATCCAACAGCACTATTTAGCACATGGTTTTCACTCTTTGAACTTTGCGACTTCTTTGATTTTCTTTCCTCATTATGGTCACATTCTCCTAAGCTGATATATTCTGTGTGCAGTACAGTAATTCTCCTTTTATATACAACACTGAAAACCTTGGAATTATGCCATTTTCATTTGTGCAGGAGATGCAGAGACAGCAGCTGTCTTTACTGTATATTTTCTCTTGGACAGTGGAAGTTTTCGAAAACAGAAAATGAAAAGTAAAAGACTTATAGTAAACACTTAACTTCTCTATAACAATATAAAAAGGCCGTACTTGCAATATTCTTGTCTTTTCAAAGTTAAATGATGAGGCCCATTACACCTACTCAACAACATGTACTCTCAAGGAGGTAAGTTCCTAAGCAAGAGAATGATGCAAGCCTCTATGTGTTTAGCCGGAAACATATTGGACTTAAAAGACATAAATAAACTGAAGTCAGAAGAAAATAAAAGGTGTACTCTAAACATATTCTTTTTTGGTCTCATCTTTTTAGCAACTGGCACCTGTGTTAAAAAGGGAGGACAGTGCAGGTTCTCAAAGTCTCTCTGCAAACCCACTAGATAGGCAGAGCTTATTTTGCAAGTCACCTAATTAAAGTATTGCTCTAAGTAGATAATGGTGCTGTTAACGGATGATGCCTGTCAGAAAATCACATACACTGATGGCCCTTGCAAGGCAGCTTATGCTTCACTCTTCCTGAAATGCGGAAAGAAAATACAGGAGACAGCACTATCTTCCAACGGCTAAGTTTTGTGGAACCAAAGAGAGATGTCAGTTCAGTTAATTGTGCAGAGGAGTCTGTCTTCCCTTTCCTTTCGTGGCCATGAATAACAGAGCAGTTAACAATATTGACATTTAAACCATCATCATTGGGCATCTGAATTAACACCTCACAGAGACGAACAGACAAGTTCACACCTTTCAAATCTACTGGGATAAAGGCACTTCTGTAGACATGCCTGTATCAGTTACACTCGGTTGAGACTTCTGAGGCACCATAAAAGTTAACAATTTATTTTTCCTTAATAAAAGCTATGTCAGTGAAGAAGAAAGCAGTTGAAAAAGTATACTATAGTATTACATAGCAATATTATCCAAGTTCAGATTAGCAAAAATTGGTTGCTTACACCACAGGAAAATTTCTGTGCTCCTTTTTATCAGATTTTCACTGGGGTTTTTTACCAGTTGTTGCTCCATATGACTACAGACAAACAGTTCCTTTTCAAACAGCAACCACTCTAAGCAGCACTTTATACAACAGCTAACCTGTAATTTAGAAACCAGGGAACAATTTTCTTCCAGGAGCTGCTTCCTCCATGGCTTTATCAGACCTCATCCAAACATTCAAGCAGCTATTGCATGGTTATATGGTGCTTAGATAACAAATCCACCTTTATAATATACCTTCATAGCAATAATCAGAACAATTTTTTCCTAAAGACTTTTAATCTACCCCAAGCTGAGTTCCTAAACCCACACTGTAAAGAAAACAGGTTTGCACATTACAGCCAAGTTTTCCAAACTTATGAGGGTTACCCAGCTATAGCAATGCCACCTCTTCCTCTTCACAGCACTGTCTTTACCACAACACTCTTTGCTATTTATGGCATTTTAGATTTTAAAGGATGCTAGGACAGCTAGCTCTTCTTCCTCGCTCTTAATTAATTCTGACTCTTCACCTGCTTTCCATTTCATATTCCCAGAGACAAACTGTAAAAAATTAGCTCTTATTTGTACCTAATAACATTTTCAGTTGAGGAGCTTATATTGGAATCATACTTGCTTGAGAGATATGGAATCCCCTTGAGACTGTCTGCCACAGATATTATCCCTTTTAATTTCCAATTCTTTTTATCACAAACCTTTCTCTATGCTACGGGACTGTGGAGATTACACAATAGGTGCTCTAAACAGAAATGCTCCAAGATTCTTAAATCTCCATCTCCATCTCAAATTGCTACTTAAAAGCCAAGCAACTTTGAAGAATTTTTGTAACAGGGAAGGTCTTGGTGAAGCGAGTATTTCCAGTTTGAGCCCTTTAAATTCTGTGTATCATCCATTTCTACGCATAATGCTGACTGAGAACTACAGTCTCTGCTCCTATCATTTTTTCCTCCACAGTCTTAAGTGGGGTCATCTCCCTTATCACCAGGGAATCAATGCCAGGTTACTGTGCCATCAATTTAATTGAGGGGAGGGCTGCTTAAACCATCTCGCATTTCCCATTGAACATAATGGGATTCTGCCTTCTCCTGACCTGTGGTGGTGAAGGGACCTTCACCAGGTGAAGGCTGGACTGCAGCCCAACAACCCCTACCCCAAACCCCACTGCCTCCCCTCTCCCAAACACCGGGGGTCTCCGTTAATCCTCCCTGTCAAAGGCAGCTGGGAAGACGGGCTTCCAAGAAAAACACTGCCTCCCCCATTCAGACATTTAAATAGCATTTGGTACTTTCACAAGGCACATGCTCTCCAAGGCAATATATGCATTTAAGAAAAGCTACTACGGGAGAAAAGGACGGGAAGAGCACCTCGCTTTCTAGAAAGAGCATATGTGAATAATTAGTCATTAGTGCTAGGTTTTGCTTGTTTTTAAATACGTGGTAAACAGATACCTTTTGCTCAGCAATCTTGATGACTGCCATCCTTAATGAGGTTTTGGAAGTAGGTTACGACTTCTCTGGGAAATGGATTGAAAGAGCTTTCGCTCCCCTGTCCCTTGCTGGGTGCCAGGGTTTTGGAAATTGCAGATAAAGCTGTGTATTGCTGCAGTGTCCTTTGTGGCAGCAGTAGAAACCAGTAAGTGATTTTGAAGAAAAAGTGAAAGCATCAGAACAGAAATATAATGGGTTTATTTGCATTACTAGGATTCTCTGGAACGTTAGGGTTTTGTGGTCATTTTCCTTTTTTTTTTTCCCTTTCTTTCAATATATCCAAAAGATATTGGTAGAAAGTACTATCATTATCAGTATCCTATGCAATTACATATATATATATATATATATATCTATATATATATCTATCTC
>VZTE01002697.1:856153-881153 GCA_013397775.1 Eulacestoma nigropectus
CACACACACACACACACACACACACAGACTGGTGCCTTTCTTTCCATCAGGGCACTTATCAGGTCTTTTTTTTTCTTTCCTCCCCAGACACCTATCTCCACAAAACTTTCAGGAAGAGGCCGTAACCTGAAGTACTATAATAAGGTGTAAATCATGCCTCAAAGACAGATCGATCAAAGTAGGGGAAGGTAGTAGGCTGTTCATCTCTCGAGGATTTAAGACATTACCTTCAAATGAAAAAAAAATAAGCATTTTAAAATTTCGTTTTCTTTTCACCTAAGGCCCTAGCAAACAGTATAAATTTTGAGCAGCCATATCTATTTTTCAGTGGCTCAACTGGCAAATGTTTCTGGGCATTGCCATATTTCACAAACGGTGAGGGGTTTGCTGTTGTAGTTTTGGGCCCAGTGAGATTCAGAAAGTACAAAAGGGCACATAAGATGCTGTACATTTTATACCCAGTAAACTCTGATCTGCGATTGATTTATACAGTGTGCTAAGTCTTTATTTCTTTTCCTTTAGCTTGGCAACATAATTTCACTTTGATGGTCAGCCTTTCAATTAATCAAAGTGGACACAGCATTTGCAGCTTCTTTTGAAGTCAAAAAGAATTGTGTGCTCAGGACCTCTTAAAATGAGACCACTTATTTAGGTACTTAAAGATGGCTGTCAACACCTAACTCCAGCCTCCTAAGTTTGAAATTGCTGACTTTAGTAA
The DNA here is from genome assembly GCA_013397775.1 of Eulacestoma nigropectus. Lineage (NCBI taxonomy): Eukaryota > Metazoa > Chordata > Aves > Passeriformes > Eulacestoma > Eulacestoma nigropectus. The sequence continues at coordinate 856,872 of VZTE01002697.1, forward strand.
TTTGCCCATGGAAAGTGAACCTGGGGCACAGAGAGACGACACAAAATCTTACCTCTCATGACCAAGAAGTCCTTGGCTCTTAGTTGTAAGTGCAGACAAATCTTTTTCTTGACTGGTTTGCCAGTACTGAAACTCAATTCAAGCACGCAGCAGTAGACCATTTCTAAAACTCTGGTTTGGTCAGAACTGTTTTCTAGGGGGATCTTATGTCCAACTGCAATTACATGATAATGGAATCCAGACATGGATTTACAGAAATCAGAAAAACATAGCAAACTTACAAGGCATTTCTCTGTGTCTGACTACTCAGATGATTTGCATCCAGGTCTGCTGAGCACTGGCTGTACCATGCTAATTTCAATGCCAAGAGGCAGACAGCCTGATATAGGAAGCACTGGCTGACATTGCAGCCCAGCATACAAGCCAGCAACACTCTTCCTTTGTGGAAGTGTTAAGGCATCCGCAAGAACTCTTCTCATAAACTAAGAAGTGCTAGAGTATTAATAAAGACTAGGAAAAAAGAATTAGTGGCAGAGTGGAGCTGATAGGTTTTCCAGTCCAATGGCTTTTTCCCCTCAGTTATGTGTCAAACAGCTTGTCTGTGTTGACATGCGAGTGTAGCTGGCGCAGGTGACGGGAGATGACATGCTACATGAAGGAGACCACCAGAGTTCAGATCAGGGCCTGTGGCGGGCTGCTACCTGGTTGTTGGGCCATGGCAAGGCCCAGAGCACCAGACTGCAGCGGTGGCCGCTCCCTGCCCTTGTTAAATCAAAGCAGCAGCAGCACGCCCAAATGCTTTGCTTTGCTTGACGGACCTTTTACGAGATGTACATGAACTACAAAGGTCCAGGGAAGAGTTATGGTTCCAGGAACAGGGAAATGGATTTTACTTTGCTACTTGCAAGAGATCACGAAAAGCCGCAAGCACTTTTTCCTTCTGTTTAGAAAATGCGTCTTGCTACTGCAGATGTAACACGTAATACATTACATTAGAGTATGGCAGGTAAAATACTTGTTTTGTAAAGTTTTTGGTGTGTACTGATTCCCAATACTCCCTTCTCCATCAGAGACAAGCAGAATTCAAAATAAACTCAGTATTTAGATAACTACAAGCATACACTGCCATTCATCTAATGCTAGTCCACCTTTTCTTCAGTAAAGCATTTTGCACTTCATATATATTATGAAACATCCCTCCACCACAATATTTTTGATACCACTTCCAATTCCACTGGTAGACCAGAATCTTAGGCCTACAGAAAAAATACAAAATAAAAATTCCTCAAAAATTTTCGAAATGAGAAAAGAACGAAGCAACTCAGGAAGTACAGAAATGGCAGCACATACCCACCCCAGAATAAAATCTGGATGACGCTGTGCTTAAGTGCCACAGGTAGAGATATAATCAAAAGCTTTCACAGCTGATGTATGTCTCCATCTATAAAATGTAATACTGTTACAATCAGGTATTTTCAAAACTCACTGATATCTAGTTTTTACTCAAGACTTCATATTTTGCATTTGGGTTTTATTATTTTAAAAAGTTAGATTGCATCAGTAAGAACACAGGATGTGCTAAAACATTGTATTTCATAGATTCTGAATTCTGCCTAAAATATTCAGTTCACCTCTCTCTCGACGCTCAACTTTTGCAACAGCAACCATACAGGAAATCTTCACAATAAACTGGGATTTATGGATTACCGCTGGTTGACAGCTGAGGTTCAAAAAAATTTATACCATGACATTACACTACTCACTGCACAAGCAAACAAGCAAAATGTAAAATAAGATTCTCTAAGTCATCCATCAGCTATAATATTTAAAAGAAAGAGGTGTCAACCAGTCTATATTATAAAATTCTTGAAATTAAGAAATTGCAATTTTTAAAACAGAAATTCTTGAATTGCTGGTAGTAGCAAACTGAAGAATCTGTTAACTGTAACACAGTAGCCTATGATAGCAGCTAGCCTAGGACTCAGAAGTTTATCAGGGAGAAGAAATGACAATGTTTAGTATACCACTCTGAAAGGGACAGGAACAAAATACTGTTTCCCATCACAAATTTGCTTGTGAAATACGTATGCTACCTCAGAAAAACAGTCACATGCCTAAATAATCCTCATCACAAACACCACCAAAAATATATATCTCAAGGAAGTAAACCACTTCGAAGACAACTGAACTTGTAGGAACACTGTAAACAAGTGTGTCCCTTGACTGTATTCCATAAAAGTTCCTGTGGAAAGACAACCTTAAATGATCAATGTCCTTAATTGTGTTGCATCCAGTCAAAGTAATGGTACTTAGGCTGAGTAGCAGAACTGTTTTGTGGGTGTGTATTAGAGCCCAGTATTGCCCACTCACACAGATTAGGAAGGTAGTCAAAACATATTACACTTCCCCGTCTTCACATATGACCTTCTTTCCTACAGAAAGGAGGGACAAAGAGGAATCAGAAACCTCTGAACCTTAACATAGAATCAAAAACAAGGGCTGACCAGGATCACAAAGTACTTCTCAGCTCAGCAAACTCAATGTAGTTCATCGTAGACTATTCCACTCCTTTCCTACAATCTGCTGCACATATATGTTGTGTTTTACTATGTAATCTGTAAACAATATTATGCAAGAAGACAATGTAGCCAATAATACAGCATAAAAGCAAAAGACCTGCTCTGAACAAACACAGCTCACCTTCCCTTCTCTCTGCAGGCAGGGAGAGTGCCCTGCTCAGAATATCTCACTACTGGGTCAAGAGAAAGAAAAGGTAAGACAACTGTGGTAAATGCAAGGCAGCCAAAATTAAGGGTATCCTTAAACACATGAATGTGGAACAGGTGAGCAGATGAGTGCTGCCATGGGCATAGATCCAGTTACTTAGATACAAACAACCTGTGGAAATATTTGCTCAGCCTATTCAGTTCCGTGAACTGCGTCATGATTTGTATCAGATGTGAGCAAATAACTTACAAATAGAGATTTATAAACAAACAGCTTACTGGAAATCACCTACTCAAGTCCAAGAGGCACATTTAAGCAGGAACAGAGCAGTGGTCAAGCATCTGCGCCTCCAGCTTCTACATTTGTGTGGTCTAACAAAATTCCTGAACATGGATAGCTTGCAGTGAGTCCATCTGGCTATGACACAGGAAAACAAACATTTACACAAACAGTTTTATAGGCACCACAACTAACCAGTCAGTTAGCCATTACTTGGATGTCTTAACTTTAGGAAATACAGTGCTATCTTTGTTTATTCTTTGTTTTAAAACAAAACACACAAACCTCACCAAATCTTAAGAGGGGTAATACTAAAACCTGCATTAAAAATAGGAATGTGATGAAATCCAAAGAAGCTTCTTCACATCATGCTCAAGCCGGGGCACACAACTTATATATGCATGCAGATGATTATGAAGACAGATTTTACATCACATGAAAATTAACTTGTTTTATTGAGTAAAGATTTAAAAAATTACCTAGAGTCCCCTTTCTTGATATGTGGGAGGTTTTCTATGATTTTCAAATTTGCAGCCAACAACTTCATCTTTTTAACAGTATTTACTATTTCTAACCCATTTCACTGTTGCTACACCTTTCCACTACCTCCCTGTTCCCAAGGAAGGCGTCTCCTTGGCAGTGTACACTTGCCTCCAGGGAGCTGATTCCTTACTTTTGAAGGCTGAGATCAGACTGTGGGGGTGTCCTGCAGGAACTCTCCGTGCCTGTTGATTTTCACTTTTCTTGTTTTCTCCTGCTGTTTCGCCTGTTAAAATTATTCCTCTGCTCCAAAAGTAGCAATCCTCTTTTCCTCTGATTTCTTCTAATAAGCCTAATCAACTACGCTCCAAGGCAACTGATCTCTACTTCTGTCAAGCTCAAAGGCTGCAAATGCTACCTCTTATCTGAGGAAGAGCTAGAAGTGCCTGAAGTTTATGTGTCTTTTCCAAGGGTATCAGCTGTTTGATTATGAGGTATTATCTCTCCGTACAAATCTAGCTGCTGAATTTTCCACACTGTATTTGCTTATCTAAAAATTGTGCTCTGGTTTCTTCTGTGCTCCATGGCAGCCATATATCAAGGAGCGTTGGGAGAAGCTCCATTGCGAAGAGGTATCAAATTATTTGGGTTAAACATTCCCAGGCATGCAACAGAGTGGTGAAAAAGAAGAAGAAACTAAATGGAATTAAATTTCTGTTACAAACCACAGCTCCCTGTATAAATAAAATCGCATGCCAGGAGTCAAAAGAGTTAGGATCCAAGTTCCCCTTTTCTCAATACTTGCAGGCAATCATTTACCTTTTCATGGAAAACAATGACCTTTTTTGATACAATGATGACCCAGCTTAGAAGAGTAAATGGAAAAAAGTATGAAAAAAACCACTTTTTATTATTCCTTGCAATCAAAATGTAAAAATTTAAATTATCTAAAAAAGCACCTCTTTATTAAAGAGTTGATGAAAGTGTGGGTCAGTCCTATTATCCTTTTAAATTAATAAAAAATTCCTGATCTTTTGAAATTCTGAAGAATTATGTATATTTAAAATATTCTGTAATTACTGCAAAAGTATTAATTAACAGTTCATGGATGCATAAGTAGTGAGATGAAGGAATAAGCCATCTACTCACTATAAATATAAGCTTAAAAAATCATTTTATAGCATTTTTTTAGCTGTATGATGTTAGGCAGGTCATAACACTAGTACTTTCCTCTGAAAACCTAATAATTATTAACCTTTTTAATTTTTAAACTGAATATTGACTTTGCAATAAATTGGAGTAAGTTCAATCTTACAGTCAATTCCAAACATGAAAAGAGTTTCTCTCTCAGCCACACTGACCATTAGCACTAATTTACAGATATTTTCTTAGGCTTGACTCAAAGAGAAGTCTGAATTATCTTACTGCAAATGATTTTAAGTAACAGCACAGTAAGTCATATATAAAGCACAGAATTAAAGATACATAAAATCACTATTTTCTCTACCAAACTATAATAGGATATTAGAAGTTATTCCAAATTCCATGGGAAAACCTTAAAGTAGACAACACAATCTTCCTTCCACAGTAAGACTCACCAGTACAGAGCAAAAGTATGGGATTCAATTCTCTTAACTTCAGCCCTGCAGGAAATGCAGTGGGTTTGCTTCTATATTTTAAGAATGTTTTTGTTACATTTTCAAAACAAACCAAAAAAAAGCTTTGTGGTTAGATTTGATAACTACTAGTTCTGCATGCCATCCTTCAACTCCCAGAAATGTCCCTCTTCTTACCATCGGAGTCTGAATCACAGTGGAGTTAAGAAACTCCCTCTTGCTGAGCCCATGGGAGCCTGGTTCTGACCAGGCAGAGATTTCCTGTTCCTCCAGCCCATTCCCTTCTCTCCCCTTTGTAACACTGAGCGGAGGCTGCACCTGCACAATGGGAAGGATTGCCTGGGAACCCAGAGGGAGGAAAGAAGAGGTGGTGGGGGAGGTGCATTCCCTCTGTAGGATATGCTGGAGAAATCAGTCAACAGACTAAGGAGACAGTGGAAGATCCAGTGGGCCATAAGAAAAACACTCATGGCACATGGGATGTCAGGACCTGAGCTATGAGGGAAGAACTCGCTTTTGGTGGTGTGGGAAACCAGCTAGGCAGCTAATGGGGAAGACATGCTCTCCCATGAGCTGGTGCACGAGTCAAGCATGGAGCTGAAAAGGCCAGAATCAACATGGCTGGAATTTGCAATGACAGGATTTCATGGGGTCAACAGGGTGTTGACCTGTAAATCAGCTATGGGCTGGTGAATGAGCTGGAGAAGAGCTGCTAAGAAAAGGGACATTCATACACGTGTGGGTAGAGGAAGCAAAACATGCCAGAAATGGGATTTTATAATAATAATAATAATGTGGGAATCTTTCTAGAAAATACAATTCAGAACTTCTCTATTTCCTACTAACTTCTCCATGGACACAGAGCTGTCCCAGTGGTGCAGAACACTCCTTTCAATACCTCTTTAGCAACAGAGAAAAAAATATTAATCATGCAGACAGTCATAGCCTTTTTGTGTAACTGCACTCCAGCACAGCATCCACATTATTGCCAGAATCTGGGCACAAATTCACATCCTTAAGGCTGTATCAGACTCCTTTTTACTGTTGGGAAACTCACACCTCAACAGTTTTACACATAGGAAATCCAGAGTATCAGATAATATATTTATGAGGCTGATACTAACTTCCAACTTCAGAAACAATATTGGATTATTTCTTAAGTTTTTATATGTATGTATGAAGATAGAAACCTCTCCAAACAAACCCTGAAGCACTGCCAAGAAAATTATTTCAGGATATGCTTTTTATGTGGACGGCAAACACCACATAGCCCAAAAGATCATTGGTGTCACATACTGTCACATGTCTGTTTAACTAAATGATGGGATATTTGTTTGATGTTCTCTGGTATATAAAAAATAAATAAATAAAGGAGGGAAAGAAAATAAAAGAAAATGCCAAAAAAACCTAAATAACTTCTTTTTCTAACTATAAGGATAAAATCCTGTAATGGATATTCATCACAAGCATAAAAATAAACCACTACATAGATTTTGTAAATTTTCTGTCTGACAGTTTAATTTTTAATAAACTGTCAGGAATCACACATCTAGGGGACTGCCTTCGTCAGGAAATAAATCAGGAAAGAGAAAACTCATTAAATTAAGGTCTGCAATGGAGGCATTGCTGGAGAAGCAACAACCTGCTGGAGTCCTCCCACCAAGCTCCCAAATGTTATGTGAAAACCTTGCTAGTCTCTAAGTGACCAACCTTGCATTCTGATTACTTGCTATCCAATTTCTAAGACTCGAGACCTCAATATAATGCAATTCTTGCGGCATTCCAACCCTCCAACATACCAACAGTGTCTCCCAGTTCTATGCCCTCAGCAAGTTTTCAAAACTACAATTTCATTTTGTTTGTGTGTGTGTGCAGACAGGTCAATAATGAAAATATTTAATAAGATCTATCCTAGTATAACCTTCAGAGTAATCACCCACTAGACTTCTCATTACTTTTTTCAATGCCCTTTGCCAAATCTGAGAGCCTGATTTTTATCAGTTGTCAGTAGAGCCTTACACTTCTTGTTCACTAAAAAGAGACAAATTTCCTGCTGATCAATATTTCCCCCCATTTTTTAGGCTGTCTGTTCACACCTATCCTTCTTTTTAAGGTGGTTACTCATCCTCTGAGGCCTACGGCACTTTCCTTCTAAGGTTTTTAATCTCATGAGCCAGATGCTTAGGCTGTGCTCTGCAGGCCCTTGTTAACCTTCAAAGAGAACACACTTGTCTTTGCATGAAGATGTACTTTCCACAGCAGTCACTGGCAAGAAGCCAACAAAAAAGATCTAGAAAAGCTGTTATAGCCATTACAGCTCAAAAATAATTTTAAGAATATTGTTAGTCTTGGGAAAATATGGTATCCTGTTCTTTCAAAAAGAAAAAGAAATAAGAGCTCTGTGCATAATAAAACCATCTCAAAAAAAAAAAGTATCCCTCCATCAAGAGATGCAATTCTTCATTGAGCTATTCAAATTTAAAAATAACAAAACCACAGATTTGTACTTGGCTTCTGGTTCAATTTAAATCTGAAACTCTTCTGTTTTTGGGAGAATTGTTTGATCCACAAAAGGTCCAACCACGCAAACCAAACTGTCAATGAAGGATGAACTGGCTGCACAGTGCCAATATATGGTATCTAACATTGTGTTAGCTCTAGCAGATCCCACCTGCTTCCCCTACAAGAATATGTGGTATTTTCAAGTGTTATTTTTAACCAGTTGAGGAATTGGATTATTAAAAAAATCATGGCACTGAAGTTAGACGGATACCAATTGAAAGTCAGAGGCTGTAATAAGGTTAGGTCTCAGTAACTACTAGAAATCATATCTCTGGCATTGCACTAGTCCTGAAACAGAATACTGGCTTGCCTCAAGTCTTATAATCCTGATTACCAAGTGGGAACACAAAGAGCTTTTTTCTATTCTTGGCTCTACCACTGGCTTACAAGATGTCCATGGCCAAATCTCTTTCCACACCTCAATTTTTCACTGGGATAAAGAAATACTCTCTTAGAAGGAAAACTGATGAAAATGGGTATGTAAGCGTTGTATCATTAGTGTATCCACTGCAAGAGGTTCCTTTCTGTGTCTATACCTGTCTCTTCTAGAAATCGCCTCCCTTCACAATAGACATGAGTGCTAGAAGCATGACTTTTTCCATACATCCTGTATGGACTGGCCCATACCAAAAGTGCTAAATACTAAAAGGACCCACATCAACTTGAAATACGTCTACAAAAAGCTTAACTCAAGCAGTACACGCCTTGACCTAAGTGACTGTCCCAAATTCATAAGGAAAAGCCAAGGCTTGCAGTTAGGTTTACTCTCCACTATAGTTTTTCATTGTATGTAATTGTCCTTAAATCTCCCCATGTGCAAACTACTTGTCTATCCACTCTTCTCCCCAGGTCACACTTAGGGCTGAAAAAGACTTTGACATACTCAGAATCCAGTTTTAACCTCAAGCCTGAAGGTGACAACTAGCTGGTTTCCCTCTGGCTGCCAGTCCCACGCTGTAGGATCTTGCCTGCTACCTTGGTTTTATTCAGTTTCTGTTTGGCCATAAACCCCGGAACCCTCTGCTAATTCTAGGGGTTTACTTCCTTTGCCAGAGCATCAAGGTTTTGGAAGACTTGTCTTGGCTGCTTGCTGAACCGAACACAATGAGATCTTACACTAGTTATCCTACTCAGATCTCTTGAAAGAGATTTTAAAAAAAGGTAAATAGGCAGCATGTTCTTTGCAATATTTATGATAATGATGATGGTTAGTAGTAATGTAGAAATTTGAAGTAGTTGTTTTCAAACAACTGAGTTCTACAGACTCGCAAGTCTATAGGAAAAAATATCCAGAACTACAAGGTACAGCAGGTTTTTCCAGCTTGCACTTAAATTTAGGAAGATTAAAGCACCGAAGAACATTGTGCTTTTGTTAAAACAGAATGAAGTAACTACAAAGACCAGGAAACAAACAAACAAATAAATAAAATGCATGCACATGTTTAGTAAACTTAAGCATTTCAAAATTACTCTACATCCTTATTAAACTGCAGCAGATTCTGTTTGGGCTTAAAGAAGTCAAAATAAACTTGTGATCTAGATAGAAGAAAGGATATCAGAAAAGATTTTAGTAATAACCACCATAGCCGAATGATTTCCTCTACCAAAATATCAAAGGAAAATAGCTGTCAAAAGTGTAAATTAAATCACTTTTAAATTGAACAGAAAATTATTTCCTATTTTCTACAGGTTATGATTTGGAGTGATCTTAAACCTCTGGAAAAGAATTTTCCAATTTTCAAAAATTCTGAAGCCCAATTACAAGTAATTATAGCTTTTCATTTTCAACATGATGAAATAATTTGATTCTTTTTACAAGAGGTCTGGTTTAGCTCAAAATAGACAAGTGCTTCTGCAATGAGTTAGTACACAAAGACAATAAAGATCATTCTCAAAAGAAAATCAGGGATACATGTTGGCTATAAATCATAAATGGAGCATTCAGGCAAAAATAGTTTGTGTGTTCTACAAATGCCAGCTATTTCCATTGCACATGAGTGAGATAAAGTAAACAGACCACTGACAGTTTTGGTTTTTGGTTTTCAAATACAAAATGGGTAAGATGTGAAAGAAGAAAAAGAAAACGTATGGCATAATCACTACTGTTAGATCTAGTCTTAAAGTATAATTTGGAGGAATAGAGTACATGAATACAAGTTTTTCTATATTCTCAATCCAGAAGAAAAGCAAACTGGGACCATACAGCATTAAATTAAAACTAAATATTATTTCAAGTATCTTGTTCCCAGGTCCACTTTCTTCCTCTCCATCCAACAATTACCATTTTTTTCTTATTCTCTGCTATATTACTATTCACTAAATTAGGAATTCCATTTCAGTAAAGCTCCTAAAACCTTTCACACAAACACAAAATCTAAAGCTCAACCAACTCCAAGACAGTGCAGCACAGTCCATTTCCATAAAGCTCAATATCCTTTGCAAAAGGCCTATTGCAAGTGAAAATACTCCTAAAATAACTGACATATTTGAATAGAACTATACCACTCCAATGTGTAGTTGAAGCTGGACTTTGCAAGACCATCTTGTAAATACTAAGCGCTGTAATAAACCTCTATAGAATAAGGACAGAGGTTTGCATCACTCCTCTAAATTTTAACCAAACTTGATATAACACCCATATCCCATAGCAAAAGGAAAAGCTTCAATGTCCTGTAGGGAGTAACATCTAAATATATTTATCAAAGAGAGGTAAACCCCAGCCTTTAAAGCAGAGAAGTATCATCTAATCTGCAGGCGGAAAGATTTGAACACAAAAGTTCTTAAACTCCAATGCAAGATTGGGGAAGCAAGCTTGTCAGCCAGGCTGTGATTTTCAGCGTTCCTGCCTTCCCCCGGTTTGTTTGAAGGTTACCTATTTACAGTGTTACTCTTCAAAAATATGGAACTTTACAAACTCTGCAAAACATGCTTGTCAGAACATAAGCAGAAACTGATACAAAAAATACTAACAGTGATTATGGTTTTTTTTTTAAAGGGCTATGCCATTTTCATAACATTAAAAGTGTCAATTGTATTATTAGGTTTAATTCTTTTGCATAAGAAATAAAATAAATCTTCTTTTTGCCTAGTACTACAAATTGGTTAAAAGTGTGGATATAGTGTGTTATAAAGTGACTAACATAAAATTAAAAGCTATTTCTGCCATATATCAAAGCACCTGGTTACTATTAAGTTTTCACAAAGAAAATTAGTAGATTGAGCACTGACATATTCAATAAACCCAGGTTTCTTTTGTGGTCAGTCTTCTGGCATTGAAGCAAATCTTCAAAGACTATTAAAAAAAGTGTCAGCCAAAGGAAGGAAAAAAAAAAACAAACACCAAACAACTGGTTAACTTGTAATAATGTGGAATTTTTTTTTATATATATATAGACAATAACAAAAAGTGAAAATTTGAATTTATATACATTTATTAAAGGTTTTTAATGCTATCTCAGCTGTTGGGGCTGGTGTGTGGACACAGCAATTTAACCAACAGCAGATAAAGGAAAAGAGAAAGCAGAAAAAGCCAGGTGTACTAACCTCAGAAAACTGACATCTACAGCCCTCCTATACACTCAGGTAAATATGTCGCTGACAGCTAGGCAGAATTTATCCATATTATGGAATATTATATCATTCCATAGTGTGTTTTATTTGTATGTACATTTTTTAATGTCGTCATCCTCCAAAACAGCACACAACAAAGCTCATTCTATATTTCGCAGGCCACGTATGGAGGGTTTTTTTCTCCATGTTTCTCACCTCTTTCAGAAGACCAGATAGGATGCTACATCACAGGAGCTACACATCCTTGTCTGTCTTGGAAGGTGAAAACAGCGGGAAATTTGGCTGAAGGTTAAAGTAGTTTTGAGACTGCACTAGCAAATAGTGCCTGCAGACTATGTTGGGTTTCAGCTGGATTTTTTTTTTGTGCATAATACTCGACAACAAAATGGAAAAAAAAACTAAGCAAAAGGGATTTTTTTTTTTTCACTTTCTTATTTCTACTACCAGAAAGTATTTACCTTTATTAACATTTGCTTCTTTCCAGGCAGCTGATGCAATTAAAACCTGAAGTAGATTTTGAACTGTATACTATTTTCTCCAGCATCTAACAGACAAAAATATGCTTGACCAGCCCGGGGTTACCTCATCTAGCAAGACCCAGTCAATGTGAATTGAAAGTGCAAGTAACAAAACAGGAGGCTTTTAGCCTACGTACAAAACAAAAATTATTCTTAATTAATTATAAGCAAATCAAGAGAAATTATTAATATTCGGAGATACATACATGATGGTTTTAAATATGCTGAGTACCTCTCCTGCATGCAAGGCCTTCCATTCACCACTTGACCCTTTGGACAGGCAATGGATCAGAGGACAGCAGAGGGGTGCAAAGATGAGGGTAACTGGAGCGGGCTGTGAGCCACAGCAAATCACATGGCAAAGTTAGGTTTGGTCCCCACGCTCTGAAGTGCCTCAAAGGCTCCCTTTCACATCTTCTCAAAATTAAAAGGTAATCATTACAAAACTTCCATCCACATAAGTTCAGATCACAAACTAAATACTACTGCCAGTCTGCTGGAGACCGTACAGTCATGGAAATTCATCTTGCCAATTGCATTCTTTTATCGACATTAAGCAATATTTAGAAAACAAACAAAAAAGGGTAATTATAGACTATCAGTATCAAGATACCTTTTTCATAGAAAAAATATGACTGCCTCCAATTTTATTTGCTCCATCACACAAGCACAATATTAGCTCAGAATTTTATTAATTCACTATCTTTCTTCAAAAGATTTTGGACACAGCAACTCAGTAGACATCAAATCCAACTTTGTCAAATAACACATCAAGCCACAAAAGGCATCTAGGGCCCAGGAAGTCACTGTTTATATCTCTAGAGAGGACGAAAGGATATTTGCAATTAGCAAGCAAGAAGTACAGGCATTCTTTAAAGGAACTTCTACAGTCATCCATGCACTGGGCAGGGATGTGAGAGAAGAAAATTTAAATGTGCTTTGACTATACAAAGATAATTATCTTTGCCTTCTACTGACCTAGTTTAAGAAGTGGTTTTACATAGTTTTATCTTCACTGAGAAGCAGACATAAATAAATTATCCATCTCAATTTTGTTGGCATTTTGTTGACTTATGTATGAGATGATGAGATTTGCAATGATACACTCGCTGTTCTCTAGCATCTTGGGACAAGTGTTCTTCCAACTGTCTGAATGTCACATGGAGCACATGGAGGGATCTACTCTGTGGAAGTGTGTATCTGTATCTTCTAGGGAGATGGTTCTGAGTTGTCAGTATATAAATAGTACTGCAATCTAGATGTTCTTTGTTCAAAGTGCAGTCTCTTTCAGTGATTAGCACTTGTGACTAGGAGCAGCAGCAAAGTCAATAGGAGCAAAATATCCTGAAATCAATCCCAATAATGCAGAAGAAATACTCCCAAGAGACAACCACCAAATCATATAAAAAGTTCAGGAGAACTGTGATAACACACTTATTCTTTACAGTCAAATTAGGCCTGTCTAACCTGGGATCATATTTTAGAAGAAAAAAAAAGAAAAAAAAGAAGTATTTTGGGACAAATTAATTAGCATTCCTATGACCATGCTTTCAGTGAGATGCATATGCCCAGAGTCAAATACACTCCGCTGACTTAGGCTGTGACACTGCATATCCACTGCACTCTGACATTCATGTTCAGAAGTCACCCATTGATTTGCTACTAGTTTTTTCCACAGGGATCTATGCAAGTACAGCACTCAACTTGGAGCACTGAACGTTTCCTGGAAATAAAATTTTATCTGCTACTGCCCAAAATCTTAGAAGCAAATTCTCCCAAATGTAAAAGATCAATGACATCAGAATCTCAAGGCTCATTACAATAGCTTTGTAATTAGCCTGCAAAAACCTCTCAGAAACTCTAAGTTGAATATTGTGCAGTTGAGTTTCTCTTCTATGAGGCAAATCCCTGAAACGAACAAATTAGTCACAAGGCCCTTAAGGCAGAAAAGTAAGGAAAGCTTCTGTTCTCTCCAACTCTTAACACGAGGGACTTCCAATGAAATTTAAACATTATAAATAGGCAATACTCTATCATATAATTCATAATTAGACAGTGGAACTAACCACAAAATATCATTAAGGCTGAGGACTTAGCAAGGCTGGAAAAAGGATTAGACATTTATATGGTGTAACAAAAATATCCAGAATTCTAATAATTTTCGAAGATCTAGTAAGTATCATGTTCCAGAGTTTAACCCAAACTCTAACCAAAGAATATGTAGTTTAGAATCATCATAGAATCACAGAATGGCTCAGGGTAGGAAGGAACCTTAACGCTCAGCTCATTCCACCCCCCTGCCATGGGCAGGGATGCCTTCAACTAGACCAGGTTGCTCAGAGCCCCATCCAACCTGGCCTTGGAATAGTTGCGGGGTGGGACATCCACAACTTCTCTGAGTTCCAGTGCTTCACGTTCCTGAGTAAAGAATTTCTTCCTAACATCTAAGCTAAACCTGCCCTCTTTCAGTTTAAAATCAAGCTTCTTGTATCTTCCCCTGAAACCTCCACTGTTGATCACTGGGTACTGAAATAGGATGGGTGAAGAAATCCAGTCTGTCATGGCAATTCCTCTGCAGTTTTAAAGAAAATAAGCAAGCAGATCGGTACTCTTTGGCTCAAAGTGGCTAATGATCATGGTGTGTACAATCATAAGAATCTGGGAACAGAGGGGACTGGGAAGCCAAGGCTGTACAAAGCGGACTGCAATTACAAATTTAGGTGTCAACACTACATTGTGCAGTAGAATGGAAAACACAAGAAAAAAAAATAACAGTTTCTTTGGCTGTTGTATTATAAGCCTCTTTAAAAAAATAAAACCAAAGAAACTCCAACCCATTAATAGTCAAACAGTCAAGGGTAAAATACAATTGACCTCAGAACTGAGAGGACTGTTTAAGTTGAAAAGTTTTTTCTGGCACTACTTCTTTGCTCTTTCCTCCTCTGTAGGCAGCCCTGTCATATCTGTTCCTCTTTCCACAACATAAACTGTCCTTGCTTCTCCCTGTCTCAGAGGATGTTCTAACTCTCTAAATCATATGGCCTTCTTTGTGTTTTCCACATCCCTTACCAGCTTCACAAGAGCCAGGCTGTGAGGGACCCAAGACTGCCACTTCACAGAACAGCCAGGTACCAGTGGTTGCAGAAGGCAAAACTCTACCGTAGGACTGGGGTGGAAAAAAATCAAAGAGAGAATCTCACTGTAATCCATATAACATAAAGCATCAGTCCAGTCTTAAAAACACCAGGTCAAAAGGTTTGAAAAGAAGATGTGCAATTTAAAATGCATAATTCCAAATCCATAAACACTAATTTCTGTGTGTTAATAAGCCTTCCTGTAAAATATGAGATAAGGGTCTAACAAATGAAAAAAACACTACATTGAAAGTTCCTATAAAACACGGGTCAAAAGACTGACTTTGCATGTAAATATTTGAACTACATACTGTACGTAACATCTCAGCCTCTGCATGCAATTATTAAATATTAAGTAAATAGCTATGGATCATACGTACAAAGGTGAACGTAAAATGCAGCAATATTTAAATTAAGATCAAAACAAGAAGCAGCCCTTTGGTGTTCTGGTTTTTTTCTTCAGAGTGTGGTGGATAATAAATATCCAAGAGCTTTCCAAGGCCTCAGAACAGATTGGATCAGTTTCTTTATGCTTCCTTTTGTAATCCTGTCACAGAAGCAACGTATCAAAAGATACAACCTGCAATTTGGCGGCAAAGAGAAACACTGCACCTCCCTCCAGTCCTTGAAGACCTTTTTTTTTTTACCCCCAAAAAAAGCAGAAAGGCAGATCTGACAACTTGCACTGGAGTGTTCAAATCAAGAATTTTATTACCCAATTCACCCTCCTCTACACTGAGAGCTTGGACTAATCCGGCAGGTCAAATACAGCAAGTCATAAACCATGGCATTTTCTCAAAATATTTTATTTTGAGAAAACAAAACAAGACAAAAAGCAAAAACAAAACCCAAAACCAAGCAACCAACTCAGATAAGCCACTGAAGGCACTATTTAAAAAGAAAAAGCTTGTTGATATTTTTGGGTAGCTGAAGGTACTTGGTTTTGGTTTTCTTGATAAGGCAGAAAGTCAGAAGTCCTTGAATGAACTAGTACAGTGTAAGTAACATTCAGAACACTCTTCTTTGCCCTTTTTCTCTACAAATGATTAATTTTGTGAAATAATGCCAATAATTTTTTATAAACTATAATGCAGTCTAAGAATAGGCCTCTGTATAAATTGAACACAGTAGTCCCATATTTTGTGGGTAGATTAAGGATAAAACTGCTAGTTCCATGCTGTGCCAGATGAAAAGGAACTGTTTGAGTACTTTAGAGCATGCATATTTAGTAGGCTATCCAAATTATTTATAAAACTTTGGGGAAAAAAAAAATTACTATTTAAGGAAAATAGTACCATTCAGTGAATAAGGAACAAGATGAAGAAGAAATTCAGGTTTCATTCTCAGCTTCTCAGAGACTAAGCAAATCAATGCTCCCTGTACAGTTTCCATATCTACAAAATGAAGGTAAAATTTACTAATTTGGTCAAATGCTAAAGAAACTGTACATTAAACATCTTGACATAGGAACTGAAAGTTCTTGACATAGGTACTACACAGATTTTCTGAAATTCTGCAAAAATTCAAAATCTCAACAGTATGTTGAGCAGCATGGCATATTTATCACATTCTATACATGTCAGCAACACACATATTCAGCCTCATCTCATCACATTTAGGAAAATCCCAAGGGAATAAGGAGGGGAGCTGAATAAGTATGCAGAGCCACAGAAGATTGCCCTGCAGTCATACAGCTATAGTTAACAAAAAGGTCTTTACTATCTTCAGCCATGCTTTAGACAGCCAGAAACACCGCAGTCATTGGAGAATGAAGCAGTGAGATGAAAGAGCTAAGTACTGAAGAAAAAGGCTGTAAAGTCTACAAAACAAAATGGGCATTTACTTTAGCATCAGAACATAAATAAGTAGTAATGTTTTAATAAATGATGTAGGTGTAGGGAGCCTCAGCAAGCAGCTCAGCAGTTCCATGTAATACCAGTACTGAGGTCTTCAGAGAGACTTGTCTACATGTTCTTACAGCACTGTGAAATGCAATTCACAATCCCTTTTGACAGCCTCAATTTAGACATATCCACCTTTACAGTAGGGACTGTACGCTACAAATAACTGTCACAACTTATTGAAGAGACCTCCTAAGAGAAACACAAAAGATATGCAAAAGAAATGAAGAACAAAAGTTTGCCCTAAAAATGAAACTCATTACCAACTTTTCTGAAAGTGAGACACTATCTTTCAATAGACCTCAGTGGAAAGTCTGATTAACTCAAGAACTTGCCACTCAGAAATATTTCTGTTGTTAATAATAATGAAAAAATACATTCAAAAAAATACTACACAGCCACAGTCCTGTAGGAACCCATTAACCAAATATTAAGTAACATGGTCAAAACCATGAGAAAGAATAAATATAAACTGATATATAGTGTCAGATTTTACAAGGAAAGCAGGAATATTCCTGCTATTACCTATTAATCCAGATTAATCCCAGCTCTTTCAGTTGTCCAGAAAAGGGCGCTGTCCCTTAACCGTATATCTAAGACACCTTGGATATTACTGGAGATGGAGCCACAGACCTTTACACTGGTAAGTGTAGAAGCATAGAAGATAGACAGCACTCTTGTTTACTAGAGCAGTCCTTACCAATTCTTACTATTTTCTCTATTTGAACAATTGTCCGTGGGGCTCTTTATCTGCTTCACAATCTGCCCAGAATACCTTTCTCCTCCAACGAGCTGACACCTGCTCTTCATTCACACAGATAGACACAGCAGTTGTTAATTTCTCATTCTGAAAATGTTAAAATAGTTGGACTTTTCCAAATCAGGTTGGGAAAGGAGAAACATATGAAAAGAGAATCTTTTTTCTACCAAATATCATCAAGAAGTCTAGATAACACAATACCTTATCAGAAAAATACTATACAGTGAGTAAAATTACATTAGCAGAACCAAGATAATAGAAACAGGAATGGACTGGTCCTCCTATTTTCTAGAGGACAGATGATGAACGCAATTCCAGCCTTGCCACTCTTGGTACTAGCAGACATGGCTAGAACGTATGCAAAAGGGAATTGGATAGATAGGTAACTAGGAAATATCTCTGCAGCTCAGTGCACTGCGCAAGGTGCAGTTCTGTTCTCCAGGGCACACCTATGCACCTTCAAGAAGAGTTCAGCTCTGACTTCTCCATACTCCACATTTGGAGGTTGCAGACAGTCTTCTCTTCTTCAAGCTGAATGAGCCCAGCTCCCTCAGCTTCCGTTCACATCACTCAGGAAGCCTGAGGCTTGCTTGGGACTGGCTTGGTGGCCCTCTGCCAGACTCACTATGACTCTATTACTTCCACGCACTGTGGTCTCCAATACTGGACACAATATTCCAGATGTGATCTCAAATGGCAGCTAGAGGGTAAGAATCACTTTCCACAACCTGATGGCTATGCTCTTGCCAACACAGCCCGGCATGCAAACAGCCTTCTTGGTTGCAAGGGCACACTGCAATCTTCAACCTGTCCTCAAACAGAAGCACAGGGCCTTTTTCTGCAAAGCTGATTTCTAGCAAGTCAGCACCCATACAGTCCTGCTGTGTGAGTTTATTCATCCTAAACACGGGATTCTGCATTTGTCTTGCTTTGAACTTCATGAGGTTCCTGTCAGCTCACTTGTCCATTCTGAGTAGGTCCCACTCAAAGGCAGCCCAGCCCTCCAGTGCACTGACTGCTCCTACAAAGTTGCTGTCATCCATGGACTTGCTAAGAATGCAGCAAATCCATCTGCTAAATTAACAGTGAAACAGAGAAATCTAAAAAGTATGATAATTTAGAATAGCCATCTCCACACTACTGCAGAAGAAGGAACACACAGTGGCAATTTTTGTGAGAATAAGAGTCTATCAGTCCCAAATATTTGCTGCATCCTCATAAAACAGCCTACATCCTATATACCAAACTTGACAGAAGGACTGACTTTACATGGATATGTTCTACATACCCATGTAAAGTGAAGTCAGTGGTGGTTTAAGATAACATGATGGATTGTAAACAACTGCAGTCTGGGAGCTGGCATAAGTTTGCTTCCACCAATTTACTGATCAGGGCTGCAAACCTCTTAAAATTGCCAGAGCTTATTTGCCAGTACTTCAAGAAAAAAAAATCACCAACAAGCTGTTCCTGCAAGAAGCATCTTTCAAAGTGAATATCCATCTGACAAAAAGCATTGCTGTTAATGTTCAGGAGAGTTTGTTAAAATTTCTTGCAGATCTTAACCATCTTTGACTGTCTTTGACTTTTGATTTACCTCAATAAGAGAATAGTAAGGTATATTTGCCCTTAATAGGAACTGAACTGAATCTGAATCCTGAATTTCTCTTTTAGACTATGATGTGGCTTTAAAAAGTAGGGGAAAGATTTAAAGATGCTATGCCTCCAAGAACTCTATGTTCATAGTGAGACAAGAAACATCAGTGAGCTACACAAAATAGATTTTAATGCCAAATCAATCTCACCAAGAGCAATGCAAAGAGAGTTGCATGACCAAAGCATTTTCTTTGGAATTATTACAACAGAGGAAACAAGAGAAAAGTGAAAAAGCCAATTTCTACCCACAAGATTTTTCCAGCATCTCCTACAAAATATTTCTCTACATAGAAACAGATCCAGACTACGGCACTACGACAAGTGACAGTCAACTGGAATAGCAGAGGGGGGCCTTTTTTAACGTGCCAAGGATGAGCTATCAAGCCTAGCAGCTAGAGATTGACTGAAGAAAAATGTGAAGGTTTCTAATCAATACTGCTTGCAAATTCTGTGTGTGATTGACAAGGAGAAAGGGAAAGCAAGGGAGGACAGCCCATGGTCTCAAGTTCCCGAGAGAGGGGAACAACAGCGTAGTTACACATCTGTAATCAGTCACTGCGGGGAGAGAGGAAGGGTGAAGGCCATGGTATCCTGCTTGCCTGCCTTCCAGCACACAATAGCTGTCTCAGTTTGAGGGCTATTTGTCTGGGGTCCCCACAGTAAATGGCAAGAACTGGCTTCTCTGATCCATTCTCTGCCCATGACTAAGAGAAGCTCTTGCTCTGTCCTACCTTTGGAAGGGATCCACATCTCTCCTCCGACTTTGTATTACGCCTTTAGTACCTAACTGAAATACTTTAAGCATAAGATTAAAGATAACAGCCACAAATAATTTTCTCTTTGCTACTTCTGCTGGAAACTCTATATTGGGCACCTGGGTGGGGAGGAGAAGGCAATAGGACAAAGAGATTACAGCAGTATGCTCAAGAAACAAAAGGATCACCAAATACCAGATACATGATTAAAAACCAAAACCCTGAATGGACCTGGAGGCAAGCCACTAGTCCTTCCAAGTGAGAGTGGTAGTGAGTCACCGGAAGGCTTATATTCCTTCTGCCCACATTCTGTGTGCATCTCCCTTTCCTAATTTCTGGCTACATATTTTCTGCTGCCTGTAATGACTACAGTTTCTGTTCCTATAAAGCACGAACACTTAGACTAGGCTATCAGCAACCCATAACAGGCAGATATCTCAGCGTCTGGAAGACTGTGGTTTTAAAGATCTGACAAGGAATAATATCTGAACTTAGGTGGTAATTAAACTGTCTGAGCAATGCTAAGAACAGATACATTATCTTTTAATATCAGAAATGAAGCACTATTAGAGAACACAAAAGCACCTCTCCACACAGGAAACATACAAAATGGATCCTTCTCTTGCTGCTGGGAGCTCCACAGATATTCGTATGTTTGATCACATATTTGACATCACACTATTGCTCCTACTGACTACTGCCAGCTTTCCTGGGCAATCATGCTAGTATAAATTCAAATCTCTCATGCAACTTTAAATGACTTTCAGAAAAAAATACTTATATTGGCCATTTATTATATAATGTTTCATGGTAATATTTTTTGAATGCTACATTGAGTGTCTAGTCTGGGGAGATGGCAGGGAAGAAAAACCAAGGGACTTAAAACTGAACAAAGTAGACCACTGTGCTAATGGGGGAGAGGGGGGAAACAAGGAAGAAAGCAGAGGAAAGAGAAGCTCACAAAAAGTCCCAAGAAATCCACCAATTTAAAAAGTTACATTTTATGTTCTGTGGCTTAAGAGATTACAGGGTTACAGGTTATAACAAAAATCAAAATCATCTGTAGAACCATCATTTTCTGTCACATGCAATATTTTCATGATTAGTGAACACAAAACATTTAAGAAAGAAATTTAGAAAGCTGTACAAGAAATACAAATATATTTCAGAAGAACAGAGACCAAAGAAGTTAACTCTTTGAAATACCCAGTAATGCCATAAAAGTAAACAGAACCTGTAAATGCTAGCTCTGTAACTGATGCTCAAAATGCTTCAGTATCTGGTATTACATTATTTGTATATTTTCTTGCTGCCAATTTAATTCTCAACTGTATCTGAATCAGAGATCACACTTCCATATCTGTTGAGGCAAGGAGCTTAGGAGTTCATTTGTGGTACTTTTCCAGATCTCCCATAAATTCATTAAAAAGGCTTTCTAAAAATCATCATTTCCTATATTTTTCCCTGACTTCATTGTACAGCACAAAGAACACACCAGCATGGGAAACAGACAAAATGGATACTCTTTTCTTCCTGCCGGGAGCCCAGGGTACAGGCATACTTTTGGTCGCGCATTCAGAATGTCACAGCCACTCCTACCGATGAACACAACGATTCTGTATGCTCCACAGCTATTGTTTTTTCTTTAGATCACTTACCAACAAACTAATTGCACATATTGGAAACATCTTCACTCCAACAAAATAAATTCTTATTCGTATAAAAATAGGCTGACAGAAAATATCTAAGTATTCTGACACATTAACTATGGCCAGAGTAAAATGCCCTTGTCTAGAGAACTGCCCACAAAAGATCACCTTCTCCTGCCCACTTTTCTAACTGAATAATTAGCTCAAAAGTGTTAGACAATCATGGTTCAAACCTTAATGATGATGCCTGTTTTGCATCCTACAGCATCTTGTTTCCTCTATAAAACAAAGCCAGACCCAAAATCTCTGTAAGAACTGTCAGAAGCTGAATATTAGATAGCAGGCCAGCAGTAAAGTATACAAAATGGAAAGCACCATACTCAATACTCTTCAGGTGAAATTACAACCATTTCGAGGATGGCTGGCAGGTTAGATGATCACAGCATTTCCTTCAGCTTTGAGTCTACAAATCTGTGCCTATTCCTGCCTATTTCTATAAACATACTATGATCTTAAGTTACAAGTATCATACACTATTTTCCCCCATCTGCCCTACAGAGGAGACACAGCAATCTAGGAGCAAAGGAGACTGCCACCAGCGGAATTCCTAAATCATTTACTGCAAAAACCGGAAGCACTTATTCAAGCTAAAAAAGAAATTTTAAAAAATGTAGCTGATCATTCACAGCCCTGCCCCTACCTCTCAGGGGCCATCTTCCACCCAAAACTTTTTCTTTCATCTTGAAATTACTATAGCCAAAACCAAAATCCTGATCCTTCTTTTGAAGTTCTACCTTCTGTTTTACCACCAGTCGCTGCTACTTAAGGATTCCATTACCCACAGTCAAGTTCCTTCACTGGGAATTGGTTCTTACTCCTTTTTCTTTTTTTCCCTACAGCAGCAGCTAAGAGCTACATATTTTAATTCTCAAAAACAGCACACATATACAAATGATATAATAGGAAATAGGTGATTATACCATTCATTTTTTGAAGTTGGTATCTCTCATTTTAGCCTGGCACCTTCAGTTGGGCTAAGAATCACGTCTTTATATGTGTTGTATCAGTTAACAGGAAAACAATTTTAATAAGATGTTTGGCTACTGTCATAATGCACCTATTTTATACAGGATTAAGCATGAAATTAGTCAGAACTATAAGAACTGGTACTATTATTCTGAAATGTCATAATAACTTTCCAGATGCCACTTGTTATCGGATCCTGTTCAGTGGAACTTAATATTGTAAGCATCTCCCAGAGAAAGACCAGAGGTCACTGACTGATGCCTGTTTCATCAAGGGTGTTGAAAGCCTTTGGTACCTTCTGTTATTCAAGAAATGATTTCTTCTTTTGCTATAGGAAGTCAATACACACTCTAATAAATGCAGGTAAACTAAATGCCAAAACTTGAGCAGGAAGCATAGTTAGCTCAATATAAGTCATCACTGACAAACAGAAAACATGCAGAAACCCAGGTTTAAAAGAAAACCGTCTGAGCCTCATGGAATAACAACCTATGTTTTTTCCTACTACGTTAAATCCTGTTTTTTGAGTATTGATCCCTGATATGATCAAGCAAACAGGAAAAAAAAAACCTTTGGAGCAAGCGGAAACAGATAAAACTCCTACAAAATGTTCAAAAATAAACCTTCATGTGTGACCACAAAGAGTTTGTTACCTTTAAACATAGGGAACATCTGTCTGTCTTCCACAAACAACACAAGGATGTAGACGTTACAGAAATACAGTTGCATTTCACCTGGCAGTTTGATGCAGCGTACTTGCACATGACAACACATTGATTTTACTTCTACCTCCATGCAGACATCTATGTAAAGAAATCCATTAGGCAGACAGTTCTCATCTCTATTGACTGACAGAGTGACAATCGAATACTTTTCACCTTCCAAACTGACTGACAGCTAGACACTTAAACAAGCCTTCAAGTTGCAATAATGGTATGAAACACTTTCAATTACCTGAATCAAACAAATCCATGATCCCACTAGTTGAATGTATTTTTCTGTCTGCCGCTATGCCTGGCTTGGTTTCCACTGTTGTTTGGGCAATTCAGACCCCTAGAATGCTGCAAACAAACAGCAGCCCAGGGTTTCTAAACAATGAATTATACCTCAAGTAGTTTTGCTATACAGATCTTCATGACCAAAAAAAAAAAAAAAAATAATGCAGCCAGCCTTTTTAATCACTTCCTTTCTAGCCTAGCAATGAAGCAAATCTCTTAAACTTAAAAAGAAAGCATGGGAAACATCTACATCATTAGATAAGTGTCTTTCTAATACTAGTAAATGTTAAATGCCAGCCTGCCTTTAAAAGGTGAACATTTGTTGGGTTTTTTTAGTAAGTGAAATTGTAACAAACAGTATTTTAACTTTGGGGCTAAATATATGAACGGTTTAGCCAGTTTTCTAATTAAAATTACAGGTACTTTTCCAAGTAATTCAAATTTTAATGAATTAAATTCTCTCCAATTAAAATCGGAATTTATTTAGGGCATAATAATGAACAACTGAATTTGACAGAGAAACAACAAATTGGAAAATTCATTTTTTCAGATACGACAGCTCAAAAGCAATCAAAAACATATATATTTGCATTTTACAATTTCTAGAATGAATAACTAAGGTTGAAAGTATCTAATGTTCTGTAGACATCAATA
>VZTE01002697.1:883653-891153 GCA_013397775.1 Eulacestoma nigropectus
TTTTCTGCCACATTTTTTTATTAGAGTTGTCACAAATTATGTGCACTCTTATGAAAGCTATCAAGAACTGTAATCATTAAAAGATCCACAAATATTTTGCCCATTTACTTCTCAAACACAACCATCAACCATGTCTTCTGTCACCACTATCAGAACAGTTTGTTTTAATATAAGTTTGGTCACTGGAACACATGTATAAACTTTTTAGAATAATTGTTCACTCATGTACAAATATACAAGAGTAATGCATTAGCCTACACGATGAACTTGTGTTTTAGTTAAGCATTCCTATTTATACTAATGTTCATTTAAATATTGTGCAAAAGTCAAATATTTAGCATAGATTTACTAGTTTGCTGTTTCCATAAGTAGTGTTCTGCATAATACTCTTGCTGCCTTGTTCAGGGACAATCTAATATTTAAAATAAAATAAACAACAGACTCTTTTTCAAGTTATATATAATTTAAGAAGACCCTGTTTCTTTTAAAAATGCATAAGTAGTTCCATAAATAGAGTAGAAATTAACCTAAATTTATCAACATTTTTCCATCTGTAAAACACACAATATTAAATTCTTATGAAATCATTAGGCATACAGTTTGCTTACTCAGAACCAAAGCATACTGCAGCATAAATGGGTGGTTTGCTCTCTGAATTTTTTTTAAAATATGATTTACAGAAAGAACCTCCTTTGTATATTCCATCCTGCCAGAGAGGCAAAAGCAGTAATAAAGGTATGTAGCAACTATGATGATCATTAAAAAAAGCAAAGCCAAAGGAGAAACCCTCTACTCTCCACAATAGTGGCATATTTTTTGGCCTGAAATATCTCAAAACAATAGTTTTTCTTCAGAAAGAGTTGAATATTTTATTTATGGATTTTGAACACAAATTTAGTGCGCACTATAACTGTATAAAGCTCTGCTTTATTTTTTATGAGAGCACCCCAGGCAAGAAAACATATAATGTAGACCTGATGTCAGCCACCCTAGTATACACGTTACGATTTTTTTTAACTCCCCAGGTGAAAGGAAAGAATTCCCAAGCTTGTTATATCTACTACTTCTGTCATTTAAATATAAGCTCCTCAGATCAGTAAATAAAAGGAAACGGGTATAATTTTGTTTTTGTCATCTTTTAAAGAGACGTTTGTTATTTTGTTAAATACCATGGCACCGCTACCTTACTGAATCAACTCGCCGAACTACCAAAATGCATTTTAAAGGCAGTTGCACTGTGATTCTTGAGCCACCATAATGTAAATATCTCATCTCTTTCCAAGCAAGCACAATGTTGGTGAAATACATGACATTTGCTGACCAACCTTTAAGAAAATAATTAGATAAAGACAAGCTGCTGTTTTTCAGTGCCTATGAAATTAAAAATGTTTACCTCTTTAGCAGACACGTATGCGGCGCTTACTATACAAATTATACAAGTAAGTTTATGATTAACTAAATGTGTTAGCGGTATTACGAGTAAACACAAAATCTGAGCAAAAATTATTCATGTCTGCTTATAAAAGGGTTCCACGTCTTATCTTTAAATCCTTCTAAAGATCATAGAGACAAACGCCTTTGTAATGTTTGAGTCTATTTACAACACACAAGTGCTGCAGCTGGGGGTGAAGTTAAACCAGCTTTTTCACAGGGAGAGTGGAAAAATTAATTGGAGCCTCTCTCTCCGACACTCCCTAGCGGCTGAGTGCGGAGGGGCACCGGCCCCGGCCCCGGCCCCGCGGCCGCGCAAGGTTTGGGAGGCGAGAGGCAGCGCCGGGAACAGCAGGCGCCAGCCCGGCATCCATCCCGGCGTGCGACAGCCCCGTGCCCCTGCGGCCCGGCGCTCCGAAGGCAGTAAGGACAGCATTTCTGAGTCCTAATGCTCTGTGTCTCGGCATTCTCCCGTTTAAGCTAAACTTTTCACATCTGTGCACACGCGTGTGTGTGCGCGCGTGTCTGTGTGTGAGTAAATCATCTAAAGGTTACGGAAAAGACACACAACAACTCAGATGAAAATTAAAATCCAGAAAGGAGGGGGGGAAAAATAATGTCCACTTCCCTGTGACTAGCGAATCATTTGTGGAAATGCTTACTCTAGGAAGCATATTACACAAAAACAACAAAGAACACACAATAAATCTCTGCATTCTTCCTAAATAATTAGGTAAACAAATTCTGAAGGGGTTTCCAAGAAATTTAGATATGTGATTAGACACAAGTTTGTACGACCAGAAATACATTCTAGCAAACACTGTTTAGTATCTCACAGTCCATTCTTAGAAACACAATTGATACCTTAGTAATTTTTCTCCTTTCCTCCCCCCCACCCTTTCTTTTCTTCCTGCAGCCCATTAAAGTACTCTAGGGACTTATTATTGTGCATCCCTTGTCCTGACCGTCATTGCCCTCCAGGTACAATCCTTCTCATGACTGAGATGTCCTAAACACAGCCAGGTGCTCTCTAGGGCAGCCAATGTGTTTCCACAGTGTGAGGATAGAGTGCTGGACATGTCCCAGTTCCACAAACACCGGAGGGGACAGAACTAACACTGTTTACCTTATTAAAATCTGTGATTCTTGATGAACTTCTTCTATATGCTCTCAAGAAGGGGTCAAATACATTTTCCTCTCAGAGGACAAACTTGTTTAATGACTCATGTGGCTACAATAAAAATCTAAACATAGAAGAAAGCTGAGATTTAACACACATAATCCGAAATACTCAGTTTTAGAACTTAAGAATAACACAGCATTCATTTATTTTCTAGAATATTCAACCCAGTATTAAACTGTAAAACTATTTTGTAAACACATTAAATTTTGGCCCTTAAGACTACAACATTGTAACTAAATGGGTAAATGAAAAATATTTTAGTTACAGCTAAGGCCTCTCAATATATTTCAAGGATAATGAATGAATCCCTAAATCGATACCATAAAATATAAAGAATTTATAAATAATTAAGACATTTATCTTCATGGTAGAGAATAAAGTTATTGTATGTAGTTTAGATATGAAAATGAAATTCCTGTATAAAACTGGTACCATTTTTATCATTTGTAGAGCTCAGTAGCACTGCTTATTAATAATAGATTAAGCAGTTGTAGCCAGCTATATAAATTGGCAGTTGATTGCAAAGGGACCTAAAATTGCAATAGCACAGCATAGCAGTTAATGCAAAAAATGGCCCTTTCATTTGTAAAATAACAAAAACCTGCACCTTAAATTGCTGTGCTCAGCTTGTAGCTGTTGTAAGGCAAAAATGAAAGGATTAGGATAAAATTAAAGCGATATGGTAGTAGCATTTACCAGCAAATATGATTACAAATAAAAGTCAGTTTCAACACTTCCTTCTCATTGAAAATTAAAGCAAAATATTCACTCGTTTACATGACGAATTCAGAATCACTCGATCTGAGAAAGTCAAAAGGCATATCTAATATTTCAATGTTGTACTGTGAACTACTTCATACAGTACAAATGAGTAATGTACCTTTGAAAGAATTCCACTCTGCAAACTGCTAATGAGTACCTTTTCAGAAGCAAGCTGCTTTTCCAGGGGCTTAAAAGAAATTCCTTTGTATCAACTTAGTTGTATGCAAATTAGGTTTAAAAAAAGAAAGATCTGGATGGGAATTGAGAGCAATGAAACATTGCAATGTACAACACAGCTGAAATAGAAAGGTAAACATACTTTTCTATGTGTTAGTCACTGCTTCATGCTTAGGAATGAAAAGGCTTACTAAAAAACATCTGCTTCTATAAAAGCTAAAGTCAACTTGGCAAAAGCAAGTGCTAAATGGCCAGTTTCCATTTAAAATGCCTAAACCCAGGAACGAAATTAAAAGAATGTTGAGACTCTGGAAGTATCCACTTTCGTAAAAGTAACATATAGCTTTTCAGCAATTGAGTTTCCTCAGTGTTTGGATAGTATAAGCATTCTTCCAATCAGGCACAATTAGAAATACCAGAAAACTGCAAGAGATATGAGAGTCACTTATAATATAAAACCTTGACCAACAGGAAAAAAAAATATATTGTAACATTTTCCTACAGTTTGAAAAAGGTGTACATAGAAAAATAGTGAATGGTGCATGACTAAGCACATGAAATAAGAAAAATGTACAGGTCAACTCATTTATAGTAATTCAACCTTCATCTTCTGATTTACTTACTGTAAAAAATCTATTATAGCCACAATTTGATAGTGAACTGTAGCCATCTACTGGAATGAACAGATAAAGCAAATGTTTAAGACAATGTTCCTCCCCAGGAATTCAGTTTGCTCTGAAAGCTCTAGTATATGCCAGAAAAATGAACGGTGTTAGATGCTATTAATACTGGAAAAGGAATACCTCTCCCAGCCAGTGCAGGCTAAACAATGTCAAAAATACACTCACTCATTTGGCAAGCACATTTAGAAAAAAAGCAATACTTCTTACAATAGCAATGCACAGATTGTTTGCTATAAATGGTGACATTTTTTCTTACAATCACTAAGTTTACATTTTCAAAAGCATTTAATAGCAAATATTTCAGGTAAAATGAAGTACTACTTTTTGAATATTAATTTTAAAGCAAATTAAATAACTTCAGCACATTATTATTATTATTATTATTATTATAGGACAGTGTGTTTCATTAATCACCATCAACATGTAACATAGTACTAATAAGCTTAACTTTATTTTAAAAACAAAAAAAAAGAGAAAATATCAACCCGTGCTGAAGTCTGCTGCTGTTCTGAAACATGAGAGCTTATCCCAATACTTATGGCAGTATTCTGAGTAAAGGAACTCTGGTTACATCTAACTCTCATGAGATAAGGATTAATATTCCTAGAGGAATTAATTCAACCTATGTTCAGCTTTTAAGTACATCTTCTAAGACATCTCAAATCCTATCAGGAAAGGAATGTATGTTGAAGGGATAGGAGGGACCTGTAGTAAAATCCAAACCCATTATGGAGGGATAACAACCTGCAGAAAAAGATGATAGCTTTTGTTAGAGGTAACTCTTGGAAGACTGAGCAAGGTCTCCTCTTGGGCTCAGAGGAAAGGACTGAGTGGGAAAGTACGTCCGCTTCTTCCAGAGGCAGTTTCATCGACAAGCATCATGGTGATGGGTCTTTGTATCTCCAAGACTCATCATCATGGCTGCAATAACATCACTGCTCACAGTATGTTCTCATCACTACTTAGAGTATGTTCACTACGAGTAGTGCAGGGCCCAAGGATGGTAATTCAGTGCCAAGCTGAAGGTATCCAGATATATCGTCTCATGTAAAGATGCTGATAAAATTGTTGAGTGGGGAAGGGGGAAACCAGCCACAACAAGACCCTGTTGTCCCACTCTTATTGCAGTTTTTGGCCAATTAAATTGTCATTATGAGGGGACTCAGGCTACACCATCAGTACACATTCCCCTCCATCCTCTAGGCATTTTGGCCCTATAAAAGCAACATCAGTCTCTCTTCCAGGCAATTCAAGTGTCCTAAGGCACTCAGTCCATGTTATGCATAAATGCAGCAGAAATACATTTTCTGTTGCATTTGGGCCCTAAAACAGACGCAAGAGATTTCTTAAGATTTAATGTCTGCCTTGAGTAAAACTAGCCCATCAAAATAACGTACAATGTTTAATCAGCATAGAAGAAGGGTAATTCAAGAAGACTGGAAGCATAATGGTCTATATTTTTAAACTTATGCAGTGCTTCTGGAACTGTTTCCTGAAGAAGGGGTCAAATATAGCTGGGAAGAGAAGCGGAGGATACTGACAGCATTCAAAGAACAACACAGAATGTACACATACACACAATCACATGTATAAAGTATGCCCTACAAAATGGGTGAGTGACTAAAAAATCTTTATGCCATGATTAACCCCTATATAACTCAGTCTCTATGGCTCAAAGAAGGCCAGTACAGTATAAAGCAAAAATTATTACACAGAACAAGTCAGCAGATCTTTGCAGTCAGAAGGATGTTAAGATCTCCTCAACTGTGCCTGAAATTTCACAAATATATTTGAAGATCTGCTCCACTGTACTATAGAGATTGGCAATTCCAGGTGAAAAAATTGACTGTCCTTCTCAAAAGAATCCATTATTTAAGCTTTGTGGCCTGAGAAGATCAGCAGTATTCAATAATTCAAAAAAAAAAAAAAAATCACAAATTACTGTCTAATAAAGTGAAATGTAACTATACAATTTTAAATGGGAAACAACATCTTGGCAAGTCACTTACAAAAGCCCATTAATGAAATTAATTAGTTAAGGTATAAACATATATACATATATACAGTAAAACTTATACTCAGCAAATTCAGACATGTTAAACTCTTTGCATTGATGGGCTCTCTTTGATAAAACTATTTTTCTGCAGTAAATGGGGAGAAATTTCTAAGAACTATCCCATCAGGCAAAATTGGTAGCGAGCAGATGGGAAAGTAACATCTTTAACCATCACCATTAAGTCTCAAAAAGGATAAACATACTCATGGTTCAAAGCATAAACCAACCATGTATCGTCATCAGAAACTGAGAAAAAAGAAAAAGAAAGAAACAAACCAGAAAAACTCAGCCCTGCATTCCTCACTGTTAGGGAAGTGTACTCAGCTACTGTTCAGTACAATTCCTCTTACAGCTCTCCCGAAATGACCAGTACATCAAGACCTGAAGGTTTTAGTAATTATAGTAAAATCAAATGCATTGATTGCTGGATTCAACCCTATGTTGATAAAACTATTCTGAATCTGTTGGTGATAGAAATTCAAAATTTCTTGTAACATATGCTACTATTCAATGAATTGTTAAAAAAGAGAAAAAAAAAAAAAAAAACGCAAAAAAAGCCCCACCCAAAAAGCCTGTCAAAAGCACCGAACAAAATCCTCAAATCAGGTCGGTGCAAGGCATAAGTTAAAGATATAACAATGATAAATAACTGCAGCTCTGCTGAGACATGAACATTTCCCTATAGCATTTCAGATACTATACTACTAGGTAGAACAGCTTTTTCTTTTAATTTTTTCCCCTCCTTCTCCCAAATCACTATCAGCAGTTTTTATAAAAGACATCTCAGTGAGATAACTGGTTATGGAATCAATAAATGATATAATAGTTCATCCAGTCTGTACAGCACTATGTGGAAAGCAGTGCCCTTCTTGTTAAGGTTCAATATTAGAAGATATGCCTGAAATACAAAAGGCTGCTGAACAAACAACATTGAATGTCAAACAACTGACCATTTCTCACAAATTTTCAAAACCTGCTAAAGAAAATAACTGTGTATAGACAGCAATAACATTTAAAATTGCCTTTATCTTTTACCGACCCTCATAAATTTGGAGGGTGAAAAACTGATGCTACCGAAGTCAATTGCACCATGTCCTTTGATTAAACCAAAATACTGCCAAAGCATTCTGCAGTTTTACTGGCATTTTAAAAATGTCTGCTTTTTCTACATAATTTTAAAAGACAAGTTTGTGCCATGCTACAGCCAC
>VZTE01002697.1:896153-938137 GCA_013397775.1 Eulacestoma nigropectus
CTGGACCCTCAGAAAGGGCTCAAACCCGCCCTGTGTGGCCAGAAGATGTGTGCAGAGTGAGGCGCCTATGGCCTAGCAGAAGTGCACGTCTTGCACTTCTCAAACAGAAGAGTCCTTCTACTGCCTGTACAGGAGTCTCCCACCAGCCAACTCCAACCAGCTCCATGGCAGACTTCCAGGCCAGGACAGTCTTGCACAACACATCCTGGGATCTGTACCAGTTGTTTAAAAGTGCTGGGAGCTTTTCTGAATAAAAGTAAATTGCTTCTACTTAAGTAGTTTTCTTAAATAGTAAAAAGAGAGACTACGTACCGAAGGTCAAGTTTGCAAATCTAACAAAATTGTAAGATAACTGAACAAAAAATGGCAAGATAACAGAACACGTTACTTAACTTCGTATATTTTTCTAACATTTTCTTGTTAATTTTTTTAAAAGCATATGCAAGTTTGGAAAGCTGTTATGTAGGTTCACCTCATTTTTCTTTACTAAAGTAAACGTGGACACAAGAATATGATATGACCAAATGGCAAAATGCAGATAGAGAAACTAAGAATAGCTGGATCTGGAACATTCACTTCACATGCAATTATCTCTGATCTAAACAGCTGCACCAAACATATATTTTTTGTTTGGACACATCTGTAGATATGATGTGTATAATTAATTGTTCATTCAAAAATGCAATTTCATGATGCATTTGATTATTTAGATATAAAACAGTTTTAATTCTCAGAGCTGACTAAAAATAGTGATTTTAATTTATTCCTGCTGCCTACAATTACCCACAACCATGTATTTTTAAATATTTCCAGACTATTAAAATTACTAATTTTTGCCACTTGTGTTTATCTGCATTTAGACTTTGATTTGGATAAATTAAGCTCTCAAGTGTTCCTTGCTTTATGAAACTCTGCATGTTGTACACTTCAACACAAATAAATGACTTCTACCATTAGAGGTTTAAATAATGTAATGTATTTCATGCTCAGCCTGAAGCTGGATTCCAATGAAGTTGCTAATGCACGTAATGATTAAGTGTAACTCAAATACTAACTGTGTTGTTGAAAACATGACAGGCAATAATTTGGTCTATTATATTCTGCCATTTAATTCCCTAGTACAGACATTCTCTGACACGTTATGAAGCAATGATTTACAATTATTCAAGCTGCAAAGGTCAGAAAGTGACATTATAATCATCTACACAGAGATCCCTTCTAATGCACAAAAACTAGGTAATACCGCACAAAAATAGTTTTACTAGAGTAGCAACTTTCTATTTAAGATTTCCCAAACTGTGCAAGTATAAATAATTAATTTACATTATAGTACATTAAGGCATCCTTGAAAATATAATGTTTTTCCTGCTCCTACCAATAAATCTATGAATAAGTCTTTTTTGCTTGCTAAAAGCAATCTTAAGAGAAGTTTTTCCCTAAAAGTAGCCTGAAGTTAATAGTAATCAGTTAAAAAATCTGAAAACCTAGAAGATTTTTCAGAACACAACACACAGGAGTACGGCCAAGATTTTTTGATGCAGCTGGTCAAAGCACATCCTTATCTATCAAGAACAAAGATCTACTAGTCACTGTGCTCAATACAGGTGAGCAGTTTTGTTTGAACATTCTCCAAGCAACCAGTGTCATTAAAATACTGAACTTTATGCAAATCTCTGAATTACTCTTAACATTAACAACAGCAGCAGAAGTGAGGTTATTTCCATGCTTGGGACACTATAACTGCTCCCAAAGCTTATTTATATGAGGCTTTAAAAAACAACCGAATTTAGCAAAACACTTACTTATCAGAACATCTTACGATATCTCCAGAATTAATTGAGAAAAGGAGTTCCAAAGCAAATAGAGAACTCAGGAGCAGAAAGTAAATAAAGACTGATACCTCTAGCCACCAAAAGACCAAAACAATAAAAGAAGGAAAAAAAAAACAAAAACAAAAACAACAAAAAAACCCCCACAAAACCAAAACACCACATCCAAAAACTACAACACATAACTACTCCAGCAAAATACAGAAAAAATCCAATCTTTTTGACCCCCCTCCAAAGGTTTATACAAAGGTATATAAAAAGGTTTACTTTTGTTCTCAAAACACTTGACTACTATATATTTAATATTATATATGCAATAAACATAATAAAGACATTGCTACAAATGCCCTTTCAATTTGTAGGAAGGTAGCAGAAAATGTTTGTGTGCATGTTTTAAGTACTGAAAATTTTCCTAACAGTTCAAACCTACCTTATACCCATCTTCTTCAATCAATTTTTAAGTGGTCATAAAGGAGCAAAAAAAAAAAAGGAAGCAGCCATTTTTACTTGAAACATGTAAGTACATACCCCAAAATTCTGTTTCTAAAAGAAAAAGCAAGAAAAAGGCAAAGGAATAATAGACATATTTTTAAATCAAACATTGCCTATAAATTCTGTTCAAAATCCCAGTTGCAGAACAATGCATTTTTTATGTCCTACCTAAGGGATAAAATTTGAGAAGTGCACGATAAGCCTTTTCACAGCATTTCACCAGGCAAATGAAACAAAAATTTTAAATGCTGGGCAACCAAGATTTGCTCACCTAACCCAGGGTATCAGCCAATTTCAGAGTCAGACTTTCAAAAATGAAATTCAAATATGCAGCAGGTTGCTACCCACAGAAAATAGACATTACCTCTGAAATAATGGGATATATTTTACAGCCATGGGTATGGAAAAGAAAACAATTAACACACATCTGCAATAAGGCAATGAGTAGCAAACGGTTTATTCCAAATGTTAAAACATTAGCGGTGTCCAATTTCTGTGTCATGTAGTTTCTGCTGTGCAGCTGAAGAAAAACAAACCCTGAACTTCAATTAAAAAAAAATAAAACAACACAGCAAAATTACTGCCTTTTTCAACAACTAACTGAAATATATATTGTGTACTTTGTAGCGTGTAAATATGAGGATCATTTGGAAAATTGACACACAGCAAATCCTTCCTAAAACAACACCAAAAATACGCTTTTTGCCTTTTTTTTAAGGCTAAAATTTAGAAATAATTTGTCTTTTAAAAACATGGTATTTTGAGATCACACCATGCTGTTGCACTGACATTTCACCTTTAAAAAGTGCCCAAGCAGATTCAAAAGCTTTTGAAACACAATTTATCCTCACAACTAGCAGAGGGCTTATTACTGAGAATCTAAAAGTCAGAGGATAGAATATTAACTACTGTAGAAAAGAAAACATAGTGCAGGACCTTCTGTTTGTGACAAAATTACAGAGTTAATGTTCCTGAAAGATCACTTCACCTTTTAAAGCATGATTTTTAAAAAGGTAAAATTTATAGCAATTAAAGCTAATGAAGAAATGCAGCATGAGCTGCTTATGTTCAGGAACTAATAGGTCCACTGAGCATTTCTAAGATTATTTAGCCATCAATGATAATGAATTGACATTGTCAGTGGTGTTAATGTACCAATGCTCTATAGTGCCACTAATCCGATAGCCAATCCTAGCAATTTTATTTTTTTTAATGTTGCTACTTTATTTTTTTAACCAACACGCTACCCAGTCCTTTCAATTAAGGGAGCACAAATACAGCACAGGCTATTAACACTTTTTTTTCTCCTCTTCCATATATAAGATGGCATATTCATTATATGGACTATGGTTCAAACTGCTCTGGTCATTCCCCCTTCAAATTCTGCTCAATTCTTCAGGACTGTTAGCTAGAGTGCAAAAATGTCTTTCCCAAATAAATCAGTGTTAATATATGATTGTTAAAATACATTTTTGGTGCACATTAAATGAAATGTGATGATTATTTAAACAGGGATATAAATCAGATATTTGTAAGCATGGGGTATTGTGGTATATGTCTCTTCAGCCAGTTGTTTTGCCATACCTAAATAGCACAGGTCCATGTTGTTGATGAAAATTAACAATACACGAAAACAGAAAACAAGTATCTGCTTGGTTACCAGGTATGACATGTCAGCAACACAGAGTAAGCAATCAGCTTAGGAAAGTGACTACCATTTCAATCCAAAGTTTAAATCATTCATACATGTTTTGCTCTCTCTCTTGCATAACTGTTGTCAATCCCAACAGAGGGTTGTGCAATTTCTCAGACAGGTTCTGTCAGACGTGTTAATCCTGAAGTGATAGAATGAGTTTTTGAAAAAATGAGGTACTATGCCAAATCCTAATAATTTTAATTCTTTTTTTTTTATAAAAGATACCGTATTAGCTGGTTTGAAATTTTTTTACATTTCCTCTCACAATGAAATAGTTAAATAATACGATGATTTTTTAGTTCAAGTTAAAAGGGAATTGAAAAAAACACCGATGTCAAGTTTGTGAACAACTTCTAAAGAAGAGAATTTAGCCTTTCCTAAACACTTCTGTGGATCTGTAGTTTTTAACTATCTTCCAATGTCAAATTCTTGGTAATTCATAAAGCAGAGACAGTAAATAAGATTTTTAAAACTATATAAAATACCCTACCATGTTCATTTTAACCATGCTGCAAAATAAGGAGTAGCACAAGTTATTCTACTATTGCTACACAGTGGATTTAAGAATTGGGCTCATATATTTTTATTTTTCATTTCAAGAAGTCAGCAATTAATTTTCTTAAGTGAGTAAACCCATCCAAAGTATCTCATAAAGCTGCATGCAAAATTATTTGAAAAATGGAGAGATGAATCAGTGAAAATCACTCAGCTGCGTCTTCAGCTGAAGATTCACTTGTCCTCTAAAATGTGTAACTCACTTTGTCCTGCAGTAGATTGGTACACTAAGGCTAAAAAACCTCCTCCTGCTGAACATTATCCCCAGCATCACACCACACCATGCATGTGTGCACTGCACCATCTAATTGAACCTATGCTCTTCTGCACATTAGCCATAAGACTGCTATAGCAAGTTACATAGGTTTGAGTAAAATGTTTTTATATGATGCATATATTAGTTCATTTCTTCAGCATAATAACATTAAAATATATTTTTAATCAGAACTAGGGTATTAAAATCCAACTTTGAATGTCCTATGATGTACCATATATGCCATGGCATTTTAAAACCTTTTAAACATTTCTGCTAAATTAATTAGTTTTGCATTAAGGAGTCTCAATGCCTCCTATTAAATGCAACACATTTGAAGGACAATTAAACATTATGAACGATCCTTCTGAGGAAATAACGATTGTAAAAAGAAAAACAAGATTTTTTGGGTAACAAACAGGAACACAAGCACACATAAAAGACTTCAATTTATTTTGAAAGTCTTATGCCTCCAATATTTTTGATCCATTTGTTTGAAAAATCTGTCTTCTGTTTTGTTTTCATAAAGAATGAAAACCCTAATGGAGTCCAGAAATCTGTTAATGGTACTAAAATTATAACAGTATAGCAAAAGAAAAAACCCCACACAGTAAAGTCTATATTATATATTTTTTATGTCTTTAAATGGAATTTACAGTTCTCCCTGGCAATGTGAATGAACATCCTATAATTTAGTCAATTTACAGATTACAGGTTCAAATTGACCTTGTAGCCCATAAAATTGCTCATCTTCAGTACAGGATTAGAAGTGGGAAAAGAATGTCATAACTGTATTTAAGGAATTTACCATAACAATGGAAAGGAGGATATGCATGCATAATTTTAGCCACTCTTGCTCACATCACGGTTTTCAATTCTGAAACAATGCATATTCTGCGCTCCTCTCCCGGTTAACCATGGTGGAGACTGTTTCAATTTACTCACCCACAGACATGACACTTGTATTCCCTCATCCCAAGGTGCCTCTTGACATGGTTTCTGGCATCTCCAAGCTGAGCTGTTGCAAAGTGGCATATCTTGCACTTGAATGGCTTTGATCCTAAGTAAAATTTAGCATAAGATATGAATTGAATTAGAATAAAGTATCACCCACGATTAAAGAAATAAAAATTCCTGAGGAAAAATAACCTTTTAAAAACCTATCCCACGTTTAACCTGTTTAAGATTTTTGCCTAATAAAAAAAAGTATCTTGTACATAAATTTATAGCTCCCAAGACACAGACAGTATATGCTATACATTACTCATTAGTTTCCTCAAGTTCAAGATCACAGAAAATACTCTCTTAACTTTTAATCTGGTCTTTTTCCTTATCATTAAAAAACTCCCAAAATATATTAAAATGAGAAGAAAATCTAAGAGGTAGATAATGTTTCAACAAGATGGCAAAAGTTGTTCTACACCCTTCCCCATTGCAAAATGCTGAAACTCAGGTAATGGTCATAAAGTGGCTTGGTATTGCTTTAAACTGCAAAATGTATTTGTTTTTTTGGCAAATATTTTTAAAGTAAAGTAATATTACAAGTCTTCCAACTTTGAATAGATTTCACATTAGCATTGGTATTTCAGATTTGTTCTGTCACACACAGCAAATGATTCATCACCTAGCTATTGTAATGGCATGCAATGTATGAATATACAGTGGATAAAATATTATGCCTTTATGACTGTTTTATGGTCAAGAATTTATGATTATTCTGCAAACCAGAAGTATTGACATTTTGGCTATTATTTATTTCAAGAACAAACTTTAATATTAAATGTCTGCTGCAGACCAAAGAACTCTGAAATTATTTCTCCAAGGAAAAAGTATCAGCCTATTTCTTGTATCACATCAGTTCAGCAAAAAGTCAAATTATTTGTCTGTCTTAATTAACGGTGATGATCTCTTGAGATGGAAAAACTATCTTTTTTACTGACATAGTTAAATTGGGCACATGTCAGTCCCCAGGTTATTACGCAGCAACATCATTCTAGAAGCATTTTCCAATTTTCTGACCACTAAATCCTTAAATCAATAAATCAAAATCATAGAATTGCAGTTAAAAGTAAGTACAATATGGTCACGGAGTCTCCATATTATGTTCAGTATATGTTTTGTGAAGTACTTCTTCCAATACAGTTAAGCATAATATGAAATATGGGATCTTTAATAAATATACATAAAGAGCTCTGATAAGAAAAATGTTGCACTATATCATACTTCATCAATGAACCTTTTTGCTTTGCCCTTGAAAACAGAGTATCTTCCAAGAATCCAGTGGTGAAATTGAGGATCTTAGTAAAAATTTTTAGAGTCTTAAATTTCAATTTAATTCCCAAAAGCTAACGAAAAATGAAGCATTTAATTTTAATCTTCTAACTGAAATAAAAAAGTCAACAGTACTAAGCATGGGCAGACAAGGTTGAATATTTCACAGTTCAATGACAATGAAGCCAGATCTCTTAATACTTCCATTTCTACTGTTGGAAGTAGATGTAAAATATCTTTAGCACCTCAATGGTTATATCTAGTCAGCTTTATATGTTTAAATGTCGAAAGTAGGTTCAGACTGCAGCTCACAGCAATCACATTCTATCCATCATACTGAAAAAAACCCAGTTTATTTAAATGATCCTGATAAAACTGAATTAATCATTAATTTGGTGACATTTCAAATCAACAGCGCATTCTACAAAGAGACCAGTGCAAAAAGAAAACTTCTATCTTTGCATTAAAAGACTACCAAAAGTTAACCTCTTAACTTATGATCTTCAGTTGGACAATTAATAACAACAAGGCCACAGTTGAAGAGGATTTTTTTTTAAATTTATTGGTCTTTATACTGCTCTTTTTTCTCATAGAATTCAAATACCAAGTGGATTCTATCCTATGTTCCCTTAGTTTCCCTCCTACTGATTAAATTGTAAATTCGTTCCTCATTCTGTTACTGCAGGTGTCCCACAGGGCTTCCATACAAGACCTTTGCTGTTTTCCATTTACATGACTCCTTTGTGAAGAACTCGAGTTCAGACCAATCGTGACTACAGTGTGCTGACAATACAGAAGTGTATTATTCTGTTGACTGCTCTCATCCAAAAATCACTGAGGCCTTGAGGGGTTTTGATTTTTTCTCAGATCCAGATCTGTTAACATCTCCATTTAAACTCCATGAAAATTCAAGTGCTGGCAGGCTCCAGTCAGTACTTATCACCTGAAACAAAAGCAGTGTATCTCCCTTTTAGGTTGCTGGTGCCAAATTTGTTCCAGGATGTTCTTGGACGGAACAACCCAACATTTTATACTAGAAATGAAGACATTAGACTAAGATTTAAATTAATGGGAGAAAAAAAAAACCTGTATTTGTCATAAAGCTGTCTGAAACAATGTAAAGCATTTAACCCTTCCTTAGCCATACTCATCAATCAATTTTAGTGGTTCTCTTAGGCTATTTTAAACTGTGGTACTACTGGATTCACATCTGGCTTTTAGTTCTCAGAAAAAAAAGAGAAAAAATACTTTCACTATGTCATCTTTTCAACCAAATGACTGAAAAAAAAAAAAAAAAAGGCCAAAAATACCACCAAACTACTTTACCCACAAGTTATGGCATGAAAAACAAATTTCTGATGGTAGCAGGAAACAATAAGGTTTTTAACAACTGAGGGAAAACCAAACCAACCAACAACAAACAAAACAAAAACACAACAACAACAACAAAACAAAAAACACCACCATCACTTTAAATTGAAAATAAGACTAAACTTAAAGAGTTCAGGTCAGGCAGACACAAACCATTCTACTGTTTTGTAAAAAAAGACTCGAGTTGCTTTACATTAGGACAATACAGACCCAAAGCTGCAAGAAAAAATTCACTGTCTCAGCTTTAGGCCAGTCAAAGGCAACATCACCTGCCCCTGCAGGCATAGCTGTGTTCCTAGCTCAGGTTCAAGACAAAGTGACCAGAGTCACATGCAATGTCATCATACCATTTCCTCTTATGCTTAGGACATGGGGAGTAATACACCATACTTGCACTGGGCACAACTGCCATTAACTGAGAAATCTGAAGAGAAAAGAAACAAAGATGATGTGGTTGCCGGTGATTTTTCCTCAGATGTTGATTGTTAATTAAGTTTATGGGACCTCCATCAATTGCAAACTAAAAAGTCTTCCACCTCTACTATTCCTTTTATTTTTCTTTACACTTCCTCATTTTCACTTGTCAACATGTGATGGACTTATTTGTTAGGTCCTATCTAGCAAAGCTTCCTTTTCATTTGCAATGTGAAAATCTCCTACATTATTTAATGGTATTTTGAAACATTATTTTTCTATTAATGGAAATTATTAGTTGTATCTTTCTACAACTTTCCCTTCCCTTCCCTCTGTCACCCCAAACCATCACTGATTACTCAATTAAAAAAAGGAAAGGAGTTAGTGATGGTTACACACACATACACACATAAATAAACATATTTATGCACATCCAGATGCTGATGAAAGACTTTTTTAAAAGCACATAATCAGATCAATAAATGGGAAAATGTGTGGATGTGCTCTTATGTACCTGTTGTTACCCTGGGACAGGTGAGAAGCTGGCAATGCTGTACTTTGCCTCACCAATGTTACAAGAAGTGTTCCTACAGTTGGTGCAGTAGGTCATTTCCCTCTGCCACCGCTTCCAATAACCTAAACATACTTGTTTGTTATTAAACTGCATCCACTGGGATACAGATAGGAAGAAAAGGTTCTATAAGAAGAAGACCACAAATATGAAAATACAGATTGGAAGAGAAAGCCTTCTTCCCATTAACTATTAATAAAAGTCTCCACATAACTATTTATGTGAATAAGCAGAGCATTAGAAAACATTTCATTTAAAGCTGCAGTGAGAAAGAGGGCAGACAAAACTGTTCTGCAACCCTTCTATACCTCTGCACCAAAAAATGACTTGCAAAATTAAATTTATTCTTTTACTGCTTTGCATATTTAGTGCTATCCAAAAGCACAATAAAAATATACTCCATGATAAGACCTACACACAAGATGTTAAAAAGTACACTAACTTTTACTAAATGTTACAATCAATGATGTAACTTACGTAAGTAGGGTTGCTTTGTCATATATTGATAGTTACCTCACTTTCACATCCACATTAACTTGATTTTAAATGCAATTAATACATATAGTCAAGGAAGACTAATGGACTACATTCTGCACTTAACCTGGTGGACATTTTCAAATGGCACAAGTGACCAGTGCAAACCTATTTTGCATTGTAAACGACTAAATAAATCTTAATGGATTAAGAATGATCAGCTATCAACACACAAGGGAAATTAAGTGCTGAAATGCCTACATTGATTATTTTAAATTATTAGCCTTACTCTGTTCTTGAATTTGTATGCTTTTAGTGAGCTTTAACACATTTACAAGACTTATTGACTATAATTACAAGAGAATTCAAGTAATGGACACATCAATTATAAGCAACATGTCTTGACCAGACAGTTGCATAAAGAATTCTAAAGAGAGCTCCATTAGCATCCTCCCCCTTAGTTTTATTCAGTTTTATCTGCCGTAAGAGGGCATATTAAGGGCTTATACAGCTGTTCTGACCATGTGAACATGAGCATCCCTCTAAAGACTTAACACTGCATTCGAAGTTGGATATTAGCTGAAGCAACACAGATAACTATATTATTGACAGGACAGCAGTAATGCTGAAAGTATTAAGTATGTGAGTTATTGGTATACATGAATACTGCAGTTATAGTAAAATACTTTGAAAGGTTTGAAATACAATGTGCGTGTTCCCCAAGATTAATTTTTAGGATTTGTTGTCCAGTCACGCCCTTGCCTTTTCATAAAAAACCTTAGAAAACTATTTTAGGATTATGCCAGGAATTACCATTCCTGGTATGCTTCTTTTTTCTTACCTTTTTGTTCTCTTCCTTGTAACCATGAACTAAGTTTCAAATACTGCATGAATTTAAACTATAGCTTCCATAATAAGCCATTATTTAAAAGTACAGTAAAATAAACCTTACAGTTTTAATGAAAATATGTTCATTGAAATGTGAATTTATTATTCAAATCCACTCATAAATTCAACCATGGAGACACCACTTGTCTAAGCAGAGCTCAGTGATTTAGAAAAGCTGTCTATTTAAAATAAAGAATGTATGGCAGGTTTATAGAAACATCGCAGTGAATTTTTACATAAATTTAGAACTGCAGCTTATGCATTTTTCTACAGAAATGTTTTTAAATTTTCCACTTAAAATTAAACATAAAAATGAATTGAAAGTGTGATCAGCACAGAAACTAAATCAGATGCTACATCCCTGTGCAACATATCAGCACTGCACACCACCTTCCAAAAAGGCCGACCAATTCCAATCTCTATAACTTATTTCTACAAAAACCTCTTTTTGCTTCTTATTGGTATTTATTTAGGAATGATGTAATATCAAATGCCTATTCTGAAGCATTATGTAATGCTGAAAGTTTCACTTAATTGAAATGAAATAAAAAATTCGGATATTAAACAACTGCATGGAAGAGAAAGTTAGAAAGAACAGCTA
Source organism: Eulacestoma nigropectus (assembly GCA_013397775.1). Lineage (NCBI taxonomy): Eukaryota > Metazoa > Chordata > Aves > Passeriformes > Eulacestoma > Eulacestoma nigropectus. The sequence continues at coordinate 907,569 of VZTE01002697.1, forward strand.
ATTGCTCTCTCAAACCAGCACTGCTTCATTATATAAATTTAAGAACCAATCAATGGTTACAATTTAGATAAAAAAGAAGAAAATCTCTCTACATGAAACAAAAAGCAGAAGAATGACTGTACTTGAAATGTTCTTACATTTTCTGCCCCTTGATCACTGTATTTTCATACCCCTTTAGGTAATTTTGTATTTCATCAGGGGCTCATCAGGCGATACAAATGCCAGTTCATAAGAAATACTAAAGAGGTTAACAAGCAGAAAAAGACCAGTGGTATAATTCACTCTGTTTGAAAGAGACCACTTGCAACGACAGCGTTTCCATACCTGTATGGGTACGGATGTGAGCTAGGAAGGCCATGGAATTGCTACTTCTACACATCTTCCCACAATACTTGCAGACATTGCCTTGGTTCTCTTCCCTCTCCCTGTTTATTTGCTCAGTGTCTTCAACAATGTATTTATTCACTTCCCTCAGCAGCTCTTCATGCTGCTCTTTGATGTGGAGAAACAAGCTCTGCTCTGAATCAAAGGGCTCTGTGCACTTCAAACACTTAAAGGTTGCGCCTCCTTCGGGCAGCTCCTCCACACTCGCCTGCTCATTTCGCATGTGCCCAGCACTGGCCAAGTGCTGGTGAAGGTTGCTTTCTGTGTAAAATGATTTTCCACAGAGTAAGCAATGAAAATGCTTTTCTTTTGAAGGATGTTTCATGGCTATGTGAACATTTAGTCCGCTCAAACCATCTGCTAGAAAACCACAGTCATCGCAGCGAATACGTGTCGATTCCCCAAGGGAAATTCCTTCTGACTTCTTCTTTTTCCCACCACTTGTTGAAGTGTCTGCTTTCACTGTGAGCTCACTAGCTTTCACTGCCCCTGACATCTGTCCTTCTGCAGAATGGTCAGTGGCCTCCCCATCTTGATGACTTTTTAACCTCACTATAGAAGAATCAAACTTGCCAATATTTTGCATTGCCTTTCCTTTATCATCAGCACTGACAACTGTTCCTAAAGCCTCATTACTACTTTCTTGCGTGCCCTCAGCTGTTGAGCCATCTGCCTCCCAAACACTGTTATTTATAGTTACTTCAGCTTCATGTTGTGCTTCCATAAGGGCTTCTTCCTCCTCCCCAGTAGGATCCTCTCTGAAACTTCTGTTACCATCTAAACCATGTATATTTTGCACTGTTTCTCCAGTGTTTCCAGAAAAATTTGATTGCTCTACTGCACTACTTGTTTCTGGAAGACTTAGCAAAAGTGGGTTATTTTTCTTCAGTGATTTTTTTTTGAGACTGTCTTTGTCTCTACACTCTGCTTCTGGGTTTTCACTATTTTCTTCCAAACTTTCCACACCTTTTTCTGAATTGACGTTTGTGTTGCTTGATCTGTTTTTATTTTCTGCAGTGCAATCATCATCTGAGTTGAGCAGCTCCTGACCATGCTTACTTTTCTGCACCTCACAAGTACCTGTTTCTTTAACTGATACTTCCTTGACAAGTTCAACAACTCTATCTTTTTGAGGAGTTTCCTGGAATCCTTCACAAGAAGGGTTTTCTCCTCCATTTTTAGGCTCCTCATGAAGTTCACCTCCTACTGCATTTTGGGAACTGACATCTCTAGAGATTCCTGGAGATGTATTTTCATCTAAGGCACTGCACTCAGTTAGGCTTTTACTCATATGATCACCTTCTGATGCATCACTGGCACATTTTTTTTCACCTAAAATAGTTTCTGATTCTCCTGCACTGTGATGTTGCTCCTCTCGAGGCAAAGCAGCGCCTTCTTTAGTGATATTTGCTGTATTTGCTTCTTCCCCAGAAGAAGAACAAACGTAAGATTCTCTTCTAATTTTGTGTTTCTCTGTTGCTGCATGCCTTATCATCTCTCTGCGAGTAACAGCATAGTAGTCACAAGCCATGCAGTAATATTCAAATTGTTTTGTATGTTTTCGCTTCACATGCAGCTCTAAAGAAGCAGCAGAATGAGCACTGAAGTTGCAGTGTACACACTTGTTGTTGTTTGCACCAATGGCTCTTCTCTGGAAGCTTGGGTCACAGTCTTGAGCAACCCTCGCTGGTTCCAGCAACACACGTTGGTTTATATGTAATGGATTGCTACCAGGCTGCAAATCTGGCAGCCTACTGGCATTTGCAGCTTTTAGCTCAGCATCTCCTTGCTCAACTTCCTGATTGTCTAAGACAGAATTTTCCAAATCTGATGACTGGCCACCATCCTCAACATGTTCAGACAAGGCAGTCATGGGGCTGTTAATTTTCTTGCTCATGGATTCAAAATTACCTCCTTCAGAGCTAACGATGATCTCCGAGTTCTGTTTTCCACATCCTTCTATTTCAACACGACTTTTGTGTTTTTTGGTTGCACAGTGACGTTCCATATCTCCTTTGGTGACAGTGTAGTAATTGCAAACCTTACACAAATAGCTGTACTGATGACTGTGCTTTCGCCTGATATGAACAGTCAAATTTGTAACACTGGAGGCCAAAAGGCCACAATGGGTACATGTCCTAGAAATAGTACCTTTAGGCTTCCCTCCTTTGGATGCATTAGCTAAAACCAACTCATTTTCACCAATCCGTTGCTCAAGTGGAATAAATTCCTTATTTCTCGATATGTTTTCCACAGAAGAGGATGAAACATGTATAATTTCTTTATCCAACTCTGTGTTTCCACTCCCAGAAATGGAAGTATCCACCACGGATTTAATGCCACCAACACCAACGCAAACCCTTACAATACATTCTTCAAAACGTAGTCCAATGTTGTTTTTCCTGGCATTTTCAAGATGCTTGCTTCTTTTGATATGTTTCTCCATTCCTTCCTTACTCAGCGAGTAGAGATTACATGCTTTGCAAAGGAAGTGATACTCTTGTGCGTGTCGGAGTTTTATGTGCCTTGTAAGAACCGTGGAAGATCTTGTCTTATAAAAACACTTTTTACATTGAAATTGGGTTTTATTCAGAACAGAATGCTTTAGTTCATTTCTATGGTTTATGAAGGAAGAGTCTGGAGTTTTCGCTTGCATTGACACTTCCATTTCCTTTGCAAGTCTTTGGCTATTGTTCGATACTGAGTCAGTGTAAGGTACCACTTGCAAGGTCTGATCACTGTTACTCAATGGAGTAGCTTGCTGAAATAATGAACCATCATGTTTCTCATGTTTTTGATGATTTATCAGCTCTTCTTCCAACTGAAAAAAAAGAATGCAAGCTGGACAACTATGGGACATATTATGGACTTCACTCATATGACTTTGAAGGCTGACCACATTCAAGCTGCTAAATGAACAGAGTTGACAATTAAAGCTACAACCATCCATCTGGTGTTTACTGTCCTGACAGTGTTGCTTCATGTCTTCCTCGACTCCAGTGGAATAGCTACACATCTGACAACGAAACTGGATCCTTTTTGTATGAAGCTTTTCAACATGAGTTTCCAAGCTTTCTCGGTCATGAAAAACATGACCACAATCCATGCAAGTATGAAGAGCACCACCATCAGCAGTAAGTTTAACTTCAGAATCTTTAGCATCTGCAGTGATAGAAGAAGGGGTATTTGGCATATATTCTGTAAGATCTTGTATTTCTGCAGCAGTATTACAATTACTTCTAGCATCTGTTTCTAGTTCTGTATGTGACATAGGGCTTGATTCATCATGTTTAAGCTGTATGCTGGAGACAGGCTTCACATGTACTCTCTGAGTTTCAGATTTGGGTCTCTTACTGTTACCCAACAAGCTGTATCTTCTTTTAACCTGCCTTTTTAATCTAGAAGACCTACTCTGTCCAAATGAAGACCTTAACAAGAAAACATTTCTTTTGTGTTTAAGTTTATCAAATCTCCTTGTCCTCTGTAAACTGTTAACTAGCCTTCTGGTAGTTGGAAGGGATTCTGTTTTCTGCAAGATATTTTCTGATGGTCCCGGTATTTCTAGTTTTTCAGTATGGACTTCATAATTTCCCTCTGTACCAGAAGAAAACAATGCTTCTTCTGTCATAGTATCTGTTTTTTCAGTGGGAATATTTGAAGATGGTATCATTTCAACAAGTTCATTGCCATCATTTTGTTTAGACAAGCTTACTTTCAAGCCTTTCAGTGTACTGCAAACACTTAATTCTTTTGCATCAGCAGTTCTTGCCCTTAATTTATTGGTCCTAGGTTTTGCCCTGACATTCCCCTCTTTGGTTGCAGTAGATTGTTGGTTTTTAAAGGATTTTTTTGTCAATATCTGTACAAATCCTCCCCGTGCAGCAAGATTTTGGCGTCGAAGGTGAGTCTTGCCAAGGAAATGAGAATTCAGGAGACTCTCTTCAGCACTCTGAAAACCACAAAGATCACAAGAAAATATCCTGGATTTCTCATGATCTCGCTTAACATGCATATGCAACACTGAACTACACTCACCTATGCAACTACAGTGAGGGCGTGTTTGCTCTTTGGATGGTTTAGAGAGGCTTTCTCGTTTATGTTTTTCCTTACCAGAGCAGGAAGGTAAACACTGATCACTCATTTTGCCTTTAGGATCTTTCTCTATGTTTCCAACTGTACAGACAACAGTGATTTCTTCTGAAGAATATAATTTATCAGGAAGAGCAGCTGACACCTCCTGTGAATGTTTATTTTCCTTGTGAGTTTTCAATACGGCATCATCAGCAGCACATCTGAAATCGGAATGTAGGCACAGGATATCTGAATTGAATATGTCACTATCAGGACAACTGGCGACTCCTTCCTTCTTTACAGCTCCAGCTATCATACTACCTGCTTCTCCAGCTAAAACTTTTTGCAATTTCCTTCCACTATCTTTCATGTCTTCTGAAGAACTCTGCTTTCTTTTTCTGGAGACATTTTCAGATTTGTCTGCTTCAGCAACATCCAGGTTTGGTGATTCTGACAGTGCTCTTTTGTTTGTGCCATTCTCTTCTCCTTTCTTTTCAAGGTCCCTGAACACTTCATCTGATACAAGCCTTGTTTTCTGCTGAGATGAAGAGTCACATCCAGCATTTTCTCCTGATGTATTTCTTGGGGATTCTTCTGTCAACTCAACTCGCAAATTCTCATCAACATCATCTCTCTTCTTATTTTCCTCCTCATCCATTCTTAACAGTGAAACTAGCAATTGCAGATCATTTGGTTTAGCACCTATGAAACAAAAGAGTTACCATTAGTCTTTTATGCAAACTTAAAGATTAAAATAATCAAATTTTTAAAACCCCATGCAATACAGAAAATTAAAATCATGGCAGGAAGACAGACACAATGAATTATATGAGGCAACATTTTCACCAAGGTATCTAAACCACCTTCTAGGCACTTGGTTACAGAGCTCTCACTGTGATGAGCACCATGTGAGCAAACACCTAGATCCCAGAGTTTTCATGTAATCAAGTTATCTTCTACATGCTTTAAACTTGGGCAGACAAACGTGACCTTTGCTTCTGGAAGTATATTTAGGACACACAATACTAACAGCAGTCAGGGAACTGGTCACGGAATATTTAACTTTTCCTGAACTAGAAAATAAGTTTCTCAAATTTAAAAGTTCCAAGGAGAAATAATCATGACTGCAACAACAAGCAAAACAAAGCCAACATAAACATTAAATATTTTAAGTATGCAGCTTGCTTTCCTTCTTCTACTTAGATTACCCGCTAAAGAGAAAGAGGGAAAACACAAACAGAGCCATGTTCTAAACGAATATGCCACAAGTATAGCTTCCCATCATTCCTAAAATATCCTCTAAAATATCGTTTCCCAATTGGGGAGGAGGAAGGAGGAAAAAAACCTCATGAAATAACAGTACAGAGAAGGGTAGCACCTTTGAAACCCAGCACAAACTCTAAGCATCCAAATCCAGTTACCAAAAGCTTTTGCTCAGCTGCCCGGTGTGACCCTCCTACTCCCAAGATGTCGCTACTAGAAAACTGATGCTACCAACACAGTTTATAAGAAGGATGGGGATGGGAAATCAAGTCTTGACATTTATTACCTTTTAATTTTGGTATGAAGCGACTGAGAATTGAAAATGCATTTCATTTTAACAGATGATTAAATACTAAATGTTTATCTATGTGCTTTACACTATGATTTAAACATCAATTTGCTGCAGATCCAAGTATTCAGTTTTTTGTTCAGTTACCCATTGAATGAGGCCATGACCACAATTTTAAGTACTTCCTGACAAGATTAAGTAATTGCAATGTTGATACAGATAACGTAGGGTACAAAAAACTATTCAAGTACATGCTAAAAAAAATAATTATGCTTAATTCTGAGGACAAAGTAGGAAAGTATTAAACTGAGAAAATAAATTCAAATCAGTTGGACTTTATACCCACGGAAGTAAAAAAGTGTTTTTCTGCTTAAGAAAAACTTATGGAAGGCCCCTAAGAAATTGAGTGCACATTAGTTGCATACATTGAACAGTTTTTCAACTGTAGGTCTCTCACTAAGCTGAAGCACTGACCAAACCTATACCGAGCTAGTTACACCTAAATAACAAGAGAATAACCACCTCTAGATCACAATAGCCCTTTGGAGGATCACGATATTGTCCCCTAAATGCGGCTTTCTGATTCTTATGCTACTATTTTTCTTTGTTTATAAAACCAGGATAGAAACTTATCACAATTAGTCAAAAGGAAAACAGTTAGGGCTATATTCTCGGCTGGGATAAGTCAGCACACTGTTGGTATGTTCAAAAACACTACAGCAATTAATAGCAGGACCAGATGAAGCCTTTGAAGTGCAAGCTCACCCAGAAAAGTTTATAAGCACTGTTATAAATACAGAAAAAGAGATCAGATGAAAATTATGTGGTTTAACTGCAGTAGAGCTTTATTTATATAAAGCAAAATATCAAGTTACTTCAGTGACGAGTGTCACAAGTCCATCCTTAAACAAGCAACTGTGGGTCCTTTGCCTTGCTGCACCTCCACAGCAGGTTCCCAGCCCATCACCGAGACCCAATCACTCTTCTCTTGCATGGCCTGGGAAAGAACAGACGTTTTTCCTTGGCTGTACAAGACAATTTGCAATCTCAAACCAATTCTCCATCTTCTTTATAAGATACTTTCCTCTCAGACCACAAGATTTATCAGAAACCTTGTCCAGCAGTGAATGAATACTGGCATTGAACATTTCCACTATCAAAAACCGTATTGGGATAATTAGAGGTTTCTCCATCAACAAAAATGCGGCCTTTTCTGCCACTCTCCTGCAAATTCAGCTTATCTCCACTGGGCACTCGCACACCTAAAAAAGATGGTTGATTATCTGCACACAGTCTTTGCCGGTTTAGCCTTGTTTCTCAGTATTTGTTCAGTAACTCTCCAGTAGAAGTTCATCCTGCTCTGTGGTCAGACTGCAATCCCAGTTCTGGTGTCCAACCTTATCTCCGACTCAACAGCACCAGTTACGGGTTTTTCTAGTGCTTAGGGAAAAAAAAAACATATTTCCTCTATTTTATCTTTATAAGCTGTTTGTAGTAAGAACTACAAACTAGCTGCTAGAAAAGGGAAAAATGCAAAACATAAATCTCGTAAGTGCTGCCAATAACCTCAGTAGGAAATTAAAATAATCACATGTATAATACAAACATGCTAAGATTACACCCCAGACTTCTTGCCTAATTCCTTATCTCTGCCTTCATTTCAGGACAAACTTCTAGCAATGCAAACTCTGTTCCATTTACAGGCAGTTCTCCTAATGAAGTCAACCATGTCACATCTACCCCCACAACCAGTATTATCCAGGCAATTGCTCTGCAGCTGCACAGCAGGCTACGTGTGGCAACGATTAATGATACACCTTTACCAACTTCATTGCTACCACACATCTAAGTTTCCATGAAAATCATCTACCGCTGCACACCCTTTCCAGAGTTACATCTGTCTCCGTCCCACTTCCATATCATCTGTGTCAAAATATCACTACATGGGAGCCTGCATCTGCATGAAACCATAATCCAGAACATACTGTCTATGAAAGAAAACAACTATGAGGCAGTTGCTACTGTTTCTCTAAAACTGCTGCTATATTAATTAATCTAAGGAATTAAATAGTCTCCATTTTCTTTTAGCTCTCTCTTAAAGCTGCCTTTAGGACAAGAGCACATCTTCTGATTGACACTTAATGGCTACTATCACTCCTTTTGCTGCGACCATGATCAGCAATTTGCTGAGCTCTGCTCAGTTCTCCACATCTCACACAAGACCTGGAGCACTGGACCACAGCACTGGACCATGTCTGCTTCTTCCTGCTACAACCTTTGCTCAGACCACACTGCTGTGTCTCTAAAACAATTTCAATAGCACAAACCTCAGCTTCCTTGATGGCAGAGTAGTGCCTCACACCCAAATGCAGCTGTGGGCTCCCTCCTGCATGGATATATTGCAGGAATGGCTATCACTACTCGAAGAAGGCATTCAGCACACCATTAGCTGCATCTAGGCAAAAGGAGCCTGTCGTGCATCCTCTGCTGTAAGCTTCCCTCCCAAAAGTTCCTCCCCAGATTTGCCAGAGGGCAGAAGGACAATGACAAAGCACAAACTGGTCATAAATTGGAGTGGTCCTAATCCTCTGCCTGCCTACACCAATTCACCTCTGCTCTTATCAAAGCCACCACACTAACTAAGGGCTATCCTGCACTTGGTATTGTAACATAGAAAAATCGATGCATTGAGAAGGCATCAAAAGGACTCAAAGTTTGGACAGTCCCAGTGACCACATAAGGTCAAATGGGTTTCTTTTTGCAAAATTAATCTTGGATCGAGCCTTAGTCTGGCACAGGGATCATCATCACAAGCGAAGAATCAGCATCTGGAATTTTAGTAACCTAATCTAAGAACATATTGTAGATGTAACAAGTAGCCCTCTGACGCCACGGCACCTTAAGCATACACTTAAGTCTAACTTCTACTTGTTAGTGTGACCGAGTAAGCCTTTTGATAGCAATGTAATGCTGCCAAACATGTACAGCAGTAGGAAAGGGGAAGATCAGCTCTTGAACTACCTTATTCATGGACCAACAAGACTAAAATCAATGCAAGATGTAAACTTTCATGTGTTTCCTGCTACCTTCATCTTTTAAAGCATCACCTTGAAAAATTTTTACAAGTAACAAGTGCTTAAAGCGTAACAATACGTAACCACTTAATGTATCGCATAAATAAACCAAAATGTATTTATATAGGCTTCAAGACTGACCCAATGGTAACGTCAGGTACAGCACAGCAGAAACTGGAACACAGGATCAATCCCAAGCTAAGCAGACAGCAGTCAAATTCTCAGTATTTCCAGAGTTTAAAAGCCGGTTCTGTCAAACAGCACTCTCTTAACATCATATTCGATGTTCAAAATGAAGCTGTTCTAACTCAAAAGTGGGTTGACTTTTTGTAACATAAATCTTTTGTTAATGTTCATATAAATCAAGTATAGCTGAACAGATCCTTAAAGGATATGACCAAAAATTAATTTGCCACATTAGCTTCAGGTTAACAAATTCTTCTGCTTGGAGACAGTCATACATTACCTAATGCATTTTAAGGTTCTTTGCAGCACAGTGCTGCTCCTGAGTTTTGGAAAGAAACCTGTTGTGGCCTTAAAATTTTTGCTCAGAAAAAGCTCAACTCAGTAGTTCTACTGTAAATAGGTGCTATAATATATAACATTCTTCAATAATTTTCTAAATATCTGAAAGAAGTAAAACATGTTTTTAAGATCTTCAAAAGCAGAAGATTTGTTACGTATGTTACATCTGCATAGGCCAACTATCCAAATCCTTACAGAATGTATGAGAAGACAAACATTTTTAAATTGCAAGTGCATAATACGTATTATTTTGGATATATCACATAAACCAATATAGTTAAAGATTCTCCCCTCTCATCCATTGGGATTTCTAAATCATCAGAATCATGAAGTTTTTGTTTCAATATTTAAACTAATTTAAAAGACATTGCACAGTCGCAATTCAGCACTATGTGTAGAAAATTCATACAAAAAAATGAGAAAAATAGCACTTCTTGAACAGCCACCAGCATTTTTACCTGATAACAACACACTTTTGTATTCTTCCTACAAAGCTTTTTTGTCTATTGATATAGTGTCTGCTACAGTTCTATACACAAGCATAAGCCATTTGTGGACAAGAAGCTGTTTTCTTTGATGAAAATAGAGAACATTGGATTTGAGTATTCTAATTTTTTACCACTGGTCCAAAAAATCAGTATATAATGTCTTACTATGCCAAAAGTTGGAGAGGGTGAAGTTAACCTTTCCAGTATAAGACCTGCATTGCTCTAATCCCCAGATGAAATTTAGAAAGTACTAATCTTAATTTAAGATCAAAAGGACAAGGAATTTAGTGATGATCCATAAACCTGTAGTAAACTGCAAAGTTCTTTAACTTGATGGTCAATACAATTTTATTTACTACTCTTTTTTGGTCATATGCCAAGAGAAGGGATAGGGATGTGTACAGAAAAACACAAAAGAAGTTTATTTACAAGTACTAACTTTACTTCTTTTTTAAATTTATTTTTTTGCTAATCCTGGCATTAGGATTTCCAGAGCACTTCTCAGTCACAGTACTACTGCCTCCAAGTATTCAATGCCCAATCTGCAGTGTTTGTAAAGGAGGTGACATACGGAAAACAGAGTTTCATTTCTTTTTCCACTAAAAATTCCCCTTTTCAGATAATTAATTCTTTCAATAAAATCATGGATACAATGAAGCAAAATCATTTTAATGAGCTCCTTAAACAGCCTGCACAAAACTGCATGATAACAACTCATCTCAACGTACGACCTTTGTGTCAAATAAGCATCTTCTCAGGGGCATAACATCCTTCCTAAATCAAATCATACATCTGTCTTACGGCCTTACAAAGTTACCTCACTTCCTTCAGAGAGACTAATCCAAGCTAGCAGTCTCCTCAATAATGGAGTACAGGAGACAATATGGTTGTCAATTCAAATGGAACAAAGATTACCTTTTTTTGACGAGAATTTAATGATATCCATTACAAACATTTGTTTTCCCTTGCAGCTCAAAAATGCTAGAACTTTGAGCTTTGCATTGTAAGCCTGTTCTTCACATAAAGCCGCCCATTTTCCTAGGACAGCAAAATCTCCACAGGAGACTTCCAAATAAGCAGCAGACTTCCAAGAAGACTTTGAAATTTCCACACAGATCTATCCAGAATAGTTCAAGTGACAAAATAAAAAGCCCCCTGATAGTCATCCCCTGTGTATCACTGAAAATGGGGAGTTATCTGCACCCATTAATTTCATTTTCTCACAGCCACCAGAAAGAACCGTAATGGCATCACAGGCAAATCCACCTGCAATACTACCCACATCCTGCTTGCTTCTACTTCCAAACCACTCAGAGTCCTTCCAGGTGGGCAGAAATTGGCAACACAAAAGAAGTCCTTGTGAACTGCTGATGTAATGAAAATATTCTTTAATTCATACCAACTAAAAAAATAATTAAAAGGGAAGGCTTCCTAGTTTGTCACCACTCATTTCAGAAAGAGCCAAATGCTGCTAAATGCAGCAGGGACCACTGATCAGATCAGCTTTGAAGAGGAAGTCAAAAAAGACACATACAGATATACACTCATTTCAAGTGCCATCAGAATCAATAGGAATGTATGTCCAAGACAGAAAATCAGAGAAAATGCACTAGTATCTCCTAAAAATTGTTATATAACCTCCAGATTTTCATTTTTTGATAATTTAAGGTCTGTATGTATTGAATTTTAAATTCAAAGAATTCTGACTGTTTCCAGAGCAAGGCATACATATAACAATATCAATAAAAACACTCAATAGAAACTTCTGAGGATCCAAGGAAGACTGCATTCATATAGCACTGTGATATTTATGGATGAAAAGCACTTTTCAAGTATTCTCGAAACACTTTACAGAGTTTATCAGGTCCAGGAAAGAAATTTCCAGGAAAGAAATATCATTTTCCACATACAGTAGTAAGTTCTGTGGTTTGTGGGAATTCTCCAAATGACATGATTTCATGCAAGATACAATTCTCACAACCTACAACAATTAAAACTAGAGAGAAGTAAAATGCAAATTGAATCCCTTTCTACTGTTGGCTGTAGTACCCTCTTAAGTACAGTGGACCGTACTGGAATTCATCACAGGAAGTACACAGGCACTATCACTGACATCTGAAAAAAAATGTTGGAAATCTTAACTTTTTCCTGAACTTTGGCAGCAAAAGATAAAAGCAAGTTGGAATTGCTGCTACTTGCAAACTGGCTCTTGTAAATTTTACCCTAGAAACCTGGTCCTAGAATCTCTATTTTCCCCTTTGAAAACATAAAGAGTATGAATTTCCTAGAAAGCTACTCTGGAGTTTAGTATTTGTGAAGACTTACTAAATTTCCATCAACTTTTGCTCAAAATTAAATCCAAAAGACAAAAAAGGATGGCTTTGTTGGCCCCTTGCTTAACACTTCCATTTCATACAGAAAGCAGCAAGAGGCCTCTACCATCACAGTCTGGGACACATTTGTCATCTCCTACTACTGTATTTATCACCAGTTAAATTATCAAGAAAAGAATGCATGCAGTCATCTGTGTATTTATGCTTCTCACTCATGTGCACCCTGTTTTCCTCATCTGCTGCCTCCTCAACAAGCTCAGCTGAAAAGAGCTGCATGAATTTTTGGCTGAACAGGTAACATAAAGACTTTGGATTTTTTGTGTGATAGGTTAACAAAGTTGCCAGAAAATACAAAGTGTACATACGCTTCTAAAGAAAGGGAGACATTAATAAAAATAAAAGCATTCTGATGACCCCTGGTGGCCACTTCACACAAGGAAGTAATTGCATTCCACCTGAGAAAAGCAGATCAAACAGAAACGTGTTACATGTTCTACTGGTAGGCATATCTACAGAAATGACAGCTGATATTATTCAATTAGAATATATATTTATTAGAATGTACACATTTACATGCCTGTCTGTATCAAATTACTGTATTACTGGTAGACACATAGACACATTCAAAAATTTAACTATTAGAAAGAAACCCTGTTTTTCTCTTCAATGAAATAGAAGTGAGCACACTGGAAGTATTTCAGCTCAATCCTACAGGACATATGAAATGGACTTCTTTCAGTTTTGATTTTCCAGCTGGGTTGCTTACATAAAGCAGAGGGTGGTGGGGAGAAGGATGGTGGAAGCAGGGCGTTGCCTCACACCAGGGTGCACTCAGAACGGCTTGGTGTAATAGATGATGTCCCAAATCCCTTCAGCACAGTCAGTTCTCCAGCACACTTCAGCAAAGTCAACAAACCAGCCTTTCCTTCTTTGTATTACTGGATTTCTACCAAGAAGAAATTAATATTCATCATTAGGAATCAGTATTAAAAGGTGACAGCTGTACACAGACCTCAGCTATGGAGAGAGTAAACCCTTAACACGCAGAGGAAAAGCTGCATGACAAATCACACCTTTTCTCCTAAATGCTTTCCTGTAATACATGCAAGCAATCACAACAGTGCTGCCATGTCCTCTGCAACACACATGGGGATATTTTTCCCCCAATAACTTAGATGATCATGACTGTGACTTAAACCACGCATAGCTGTGCAACGCCTGGCTTCCTCCAGAACTGTTACCTGCTTTCAGGTGAAGAAACCCATGCTTCAGCTGTAGTCACTGCAGAACTTTTAATGCTACATAGTTCTGTACTCTGAACAGTTCAGAGGTTACAACTGAAGTTTACTCTAATTTCCATCTGTGACACATCCGTCTGTGTCGAGAGAGAAACCAATATAAGAGGCGTACAAGTGTGATGGTGGCAATGTGAGTCCAAGCACTGGCAAGATGGGATGATACACAAATTATCCATGACTTCTGTGGTGCCTCTGACACCAGTCAAGTGATACTACTGTGGCATATCATGGAGCCTTTTCCCTCCTCCATCCTCAAGCCCTTTACTAGAACGAAGCCATGTAGCTACAAAAGCCTCCTTCACTTCAGCTAAGGACCAAAAAGAGGCTGAAGGCCAAGCAGGCTCCCACTTCTCCCCAGCAAAACACACTCTTGTTCAGCAGGTGGAGAGTGAAGGTGAATGACAGAGAAGGCAGTGCTACCCAAGAGAGAGGGACCAGGAGATGCCAGAGCAGCTTCCACCTCCCCTTGCAGCCCGTATGATGAAACCGTATCTTCCCAGAACGGGTCCTAGGCAGATAGAACTGAAGGAGAGAAGGAATTGAAGACAAGAACAGCCCCTTTGCTTATACCACCATCACTTATAAAATAAAACCCCCACTTACTAGTCCAAAGCATTCACACTTACTAATAGTTTGGCAACAAACACCATAAAGGTTTCAAATGCTGCTGCTTGTCAACTGTATCCATTTCTCCCATGTCTATTTGTTTTAATACAACAAATTTGGTGCTTACCTAAATCAGTCCCTGAAACTCAGGTCTCTTGCAGAACCAGCAATATGCCTAAGCATGTGCACAGTGGCAGCACGATTCATATGAGGCACACGTATTCAACTGCATTCTCAAACAAGGAAACATCTGACAATTAACATTCTCCTCTCTCCTGCAGGAGTGGTGCATGGGGTGTAGCAACAGGAACAGTTGCACTGGGAACCACTCCCCTAATACCTAAACACATTATGAAGCTTCACTCTGCTCTAAGAGCTGCAACTCGCTTACGAGATTTCTGTTACTTGGGTATCTTAACTGTGCAAAACTCTTTCCCTATTTTGAAGCACAGTTTTGAACAGCTACACAAGACTACAGTGCTTTTCCTTCAGTTGTTGGTCTATCAAATTAAACTTGAATCTCCAGGTTCTCAGCACCACAGTATCAAACAGCTCCCTGGGAAATATCAGCAATGGAGCCCAGGGTGTGGGGAGTCTCCCTCCCACCAGAGCCCACCAGCCACACAGAGCCACTGCTAACCCAACCATCATCTGGCATGATCAGGGTGACACCACAGACCTCCTCTTCCGCAGACTCGAAAGACATGTGCCAGGTCAACCTAGTGACCCCAGGCGTCCCCTTCTGCTCCCCAAGGCCCTCCTGGGCAGGGAGCGCAGATGCTGCTGGATCCTGCCCAGACACAGTTCCAGTTTCACAGGAGGTCACAGAAGGCCCACATAGTACTTGCCTGGGCAAGGGGACTTTGGGAGTTGGGGCAGAACTGCAACTTGGTTACACAGACTGTATTTCCTCGATACATCATCACTCTTTCTCTCAGGAATCCATTAGGAGAGTGTTATTACTAAATATTCTACTAATTCCCTGAAAAACACCAAGTTCAAATCAATCCCACAAACTTTCCCAAGATCAATAGGTTTTAATGAACACAGAAAACATACTCAGTAGCAACCACGGGCAAGTACCCGGAGACCAAGCTAGAGTAATAAATTGCACCTGCTCCAACACTTTCCTGGCAGGAAAAAATTGACATATCACTAAGCAGGCTCTTGCTCAGCTCAAACACCCATAGGATCTGAGGGACCACAAGATGGGTGACCTGCGTGGTGACTTATCACAGCAAAACACAGCCAGGACACAAAGTCAGATCTGTCCCCCACAGAAGGGCAGGGTTTCGGCAGTTCTCAGCTGACTGAGCAGCCCACGCCACAGAGACAGTTCCTCTGATGGAGCAATCCGGGCACAGAAAACGACATCAAGTCAAAGGGGCTGCTTCCTACAGTAAAGGGTCCTGATGCAGCCTGTTTATCTCTCAGAGGGTAAAAAGAATATTTAGTCCCGTGTTTCAGTCATCAACAGTCATTTTCCCAGTATTCACCCTGGGAAAAACTTTAACAAGTTAACTCTTTCCCTGGCTGTTATCATCAATGGAAAAAACAGTGTAAAATTAAACCTTATAGATAACAGAACAAAAATATTGGTTTATGTCTTTTACAGTGAAACCTAATATTAAGTGTGCTGTTCCATCATGAGTTTTCCAGAAGACTTGAGCATCACATCCTGTTTTTCCCCCAAGAGCTATGATTCAGACTTTCACTTTCTGGTAAATTCCATAAATATTTGATGATGAAATGCAACTTCTGTTTTGTCAGTTAAGCAGCCTTCCTCATTCTAAAGCACGAAATTCTTTTTACATGAAGGAGGAAAGGAATTCACTTCTAACAGTGACCCTACAATTCCATTTCACAATTTAAAATACAATTACATTTTACAAGTTAAAATTTTGTAGCAAATGCACAATTTTTCCAGGATTTAATATCTGATATTATTTCCATATACTAAATAATACAGAAGATTTTACTGGTTGACACCCTGTAAAAGCACAAATCATAGCAATATAAATATGCAAAGGATCTTATTATAACGATTACACTTTTCTAATCAATCTCATCCTGTACTACTGTGTTAAGGAGATCTAAGTATACTTAGATGCATGTACAATGGAAAAAACAAATTAATACCCCTTTTAATGAACCCCTCACAAAATTCTCCTTCCCCTCATATCGTAGAATTGTTTAGATTGGAAAAGACCAAGTTCATCGAGTCCAACTGTTAACCCAGCACCACCTAGTTCACCACTAAACCATGTCAAGTGCCACATCCTTTTAAATACCTCCAGGGATGCTAAACTTCACCACTTTCATGGGCAGCCTGTTTCAGGGCTTGACAACCCTTTCAGTAAAGGAATTTTTCGTAAATCGAATCTAAACCTCCCCCAGTGCAACTTGAGGCCATTTCCTCTTGTCCTGTCACTTGTTACCTGGAAGAAGAGACCAACTCCCACATGGCCACAACTTCCTTTCAGGTCCTCCTAGAGAGTGGTAAGGTCTCCCTTGAGCCTCTTTTTCTCAGGCTAAACAACCCCAGTTCCTCGTAAGACTTGTGCTCCAGACACTTCACTAGCTCCATTGCCCTTCTCTGGACACACTACAGCACCTCAATGTCTTTCTTGACGTGAGTGGACCAAAACCAAATACAGAATTCAAGGTGCAGCCTCAGCAGTGCCAGCTACAGGGGGACAATCCCTGCCCTGCTCCTGCTGGCCACACTATTGCTGATCCAGGCCCAGGATGCCATTGGCCTCCTTGGCCACCTGGGCACACCCTGGCTCGTGTTCAGCCACTGTCAATCAGCACCCCCAGATCCTTTTCCACCAGCAGCTTTCCAGCCACTCTGCCCCAGCCTGTAGCGCTGCCTGGGGTTGTTGTGACCCAAGGGCAGGACCCGGCACCCGGCCTTGTTGAACCTCACACAACTGGCCTCAGCGCATGGATCCAGCCTATCCAGATCCCTCTGCAGAGCCTTCCTGCCCTCCAGCAGATCAACACTCCTGCCCAACTTGGTGTTGTCCGCAAAATGACACAGAGTGCATTCGATCCTCTTCTCCAGATCATTGATAACGATATTAAATAGAACTGGTCCCAGTACTGAGCCGTGGGGAACACCACTGGTGACCAGCCAGCAGCCGGATATAATTCCATTCACTGCCACTCTCTGGACCCTGCCATCAAGGCGGCTTTTTACCCAGGCATCCTCATGCCACTATCTATGTTTTAAATTACTCGAATACCTATTAACATCTAAACCCAACTGAATCCACTGGAAACAGGGCATTTGAAAATCAAGATATTTCTTTAGGTGCTCAAAAAGGATTTGTAAAGTAATGCCATATATCCAGATTTCACTATTTTATCTATGAAACTTATTCAGAATTAAATAAAATTATATAAACCCACTTGTTTTTAATTAAAATCATTTTATATTTTGAAAACTCAACAATTAACAATGTTTAGCTGCATTAATAACACATTCTCCAGAATGCTTCAAAAGAAAAATTAAATTCTATTAGATTATTTTTAATAACTTGTAGATTTTAAAAGTGCCCAGTTATAAATGAAAGGACTACAGAATAAAGGTAGCAAATGCACACCAATAAAGGTAGCAAATAAAGGTAGCAAATGCACACATTCAATGCTACTGAAAGGCAGACACATGAGATCTCATGTATCTTGTGCCATTTGTAAAAAGGTTGTTTTATTATCAGTGTAACTAATCACAATGAAGACATCTCTTACAATCAAAGACATTATAATGAATTTTCTTTACAGCTACAGAGAAATGGGATTTGCTGTTCCATATCAAACTAGAACAGGCTATATAAATTCTTCTTCATATTTATTATTAAATGTAACTTTTATCTATAAAATCAGCCATGAAATATTAAAAACTGAAACAACAGAATTTATATCCTTTACTTAATTTAGTTTAAATGGTCTATTCACTAAAGAGAGGGAAAAAAGGTTACATATGTATTATAACATGCCTTCCCCTCTCTCCCATAAGCATTTCCATTATAAACCACCTAGTTTTTGGAATTTATAACTCAGCTGTAAAAATCCACTTCATACTTAAAGTTGGTACACTTTTCCTTTTACAAATGTAAAAAAAAAAATTAAGCTGTTTCAGAAGGAAGGCAAGAAAGAATGTGAGACAAGGGGAAAAACAATCAGACTAAGAATTTTAATGCTCAGCCAGTTAAATCAGTTGGTAAGAGCCATCTACTATAATTCAGACCCATCTTCCCACCCCATTCTCTGAAGAACCACTGGGAGATGGTCAGCGGGCTGCACCACAGTCCCTGGGCAGATGGGAGCCAGGTACTGGCCTCCAGCTGCTGCTGACCTGCCACGTTCAGGCTATCTTACCCTACTGCTGTCTCCTGAAGTCAGCTGTACAACTGGGAATTGGACAAATAGAAAACAAGTGAGAACAGCAAAAGAGCATTAAAATCACCTGTGTCAAAGAAGAGACAAGACAAAACACATCAGCACATCTTAAAAATGACAAATAGACAAAACAGCATGTAAAAAAAAGTTCTCCCGATTAAAAGATGTAAGTCTTGAGAATTCAGGAACTGGAGATCAGACAACATATAGTGCAACGAAAACTGAACAGAAAGATAAGGGCAGATAAAAACCATCAGAAGTTCATAGAAGCCAAATGATTAAAAGGTATAAAAAGGGTCTTATTTAAGAGAGCACGGAAAACAATTCATACATAAGATGGCAGATTCCAAAATGAAGCATGAAATAGAGCAACAAGAGACAAGCAACCTATTACCTTAAGGTCCAAGCTACAACCTAGGCTATTTCCTGCTAGCAATAGCTTATTTTCAGCTTTTTCCTGGAGCACAACAAAAAGCACAAAAGCGAAATTTACCTTTATTTTCAGAGTCCCCATTTTACAGTCTGAAAGGAATAGAAAGAAGTAGCAAAGGAACAAAACCCTGCGTTGGTTCTCACAGGGCAGCTGGTGAGTTGGACAAGCTGGCAAGAGCAACAACCAAGCTGCACCAGGTAGCTGCCTGCAGACACTGTCTCAGGGACACCAGCAAAGCCAGCAAAGACCTGAAGTCCAGAGATGCTCCCATGTGCCCCAGGTGATGCTGCACTCTTGCTTAGAGGAAACCACCAAGGCCATGAGTTCAAACATAGCCTTTATTTAGTCTTCAACTAAGTTTATTCATCAGAAAAGCCTCTCTCTTAGCAATTCTTTAACTACAGTCCATGAGGACTACGCATATATATTGCAACTAATTCCCAGAACAACAGAAGTAAGGTTTATAAATTCATTGGTTCTCTACAGTGATTCAGGCTTAGAGGTAGCAACAGTTTCAAAAAATAACCTTCATGGGAAGATCTTTTGATGGACTAGACTAATCTGGCATACAGACAGCAGAGGATATTTCCAAAATAAGCATAAAAAAATCAAACACAGCACAAAGATATTGACTACACACCCTCCTGCCACACACTCAAAAAAGGTACATGAGCAAAGAGAACCACAAAGTATGAATTTTAAGGATCTATTAGACATTGATAGCATTCATTATTTTGATATCATTTGATTTGCAATAGAGATGAACAGTGAGGAACAAGAGAAAGAATGAGAAAATTTGTGCTCTAAAGACAAACGTATCCTTAAAACAACCATACTCAAAGAGCAAAGGCTGCAAATGTAAAATCAGTTACCAGTTTATGGAATTTATGTCAGATCACCAACAGGAAAAAAGATGAAAGGAAAGGAAAGGCTGAACGAAGGTGCAAGGATCCTCTAAGGGATCAGACGGTCCTATGGCACAAAAATCTGCACTCAATTCCTAAAATTCAACAGTCCAAAATCACTCATGTCTGTATCTATCTGGTATGTTAGCCACTACTGCACTGCTCAATGTCAAGACTTAAAATGTCTGGATCAGAAAGTGAGACCTGGAGTTTTAGGTACTGGTATCTCACATCCAATACAGGGAGGGAAGAAAAAAAATCCAGCTCCTTCTTAACCAGCATTAGCCAGCCCCTACAAAGAAGTCAGCTAGAGAAAGACAGTGAGCGCAAGTCCTAAGCCCAGAAAACGAGAGCTGCTAAATCTGGCACCCCGGAGAAGACACTGACTCTGCAGAACTACTTCCATATTATTTACTGCTCACAAACCTGAGAAGTCTTGTTCTTGTACCTAGAGCATGCCTCCTGTGTGAGCGTCCTGAAGCAGGCACCTAGGCAAAGCCTCCTACTCCTCCAAACCTACTGCAGCTGCTCCATAACTTGGTGTCCATCACTCCTGAAAACAGAGCCTGTTCAGGCCTGTACATCTCATGCAGGGACTAGCAATCTTTTGTGAAGAGTCAGTAAAATCCATATTCACTCTAGGAACAGTTTTATACTTCATGTCAAAAAATGCAGAGATGATGAGATTATTTCATTTGAATTCACTGTATTTATTAGAATTCATGGTCAAAATGTATTCATTACGAAAACATGTATTGAACAAACACAAGAAAACATTTATTAATTGCTCTACCTGGCAGCTCTTATTTAGTGGAAGGTCACCGAAAAATCATTAGGCGTGCTTTCAAGAACTATTCAAACAAACATTTCTAAAAGCAAAACCTCAACAATATGGCTTTTAATAATAAAGCATATTTTACAAAGTACTAGAATTTGGGGGCATACTAGTCCTCAAAATGTGCCTTTAGATTTCTCCTACTTGGAATGACTGGCATGACTGTATCAGCCACACATTTTAACATTGCTTTATCTAGTCAGCTCACTAAATCATTAAAAATATACACAACTGAGCTTCAGTTTGACCTGCAGTGACTCCTATATGTACTCTCAAAATTAACACAAGCACTGAATGCTACTAATTTTCAACTTGTAATAACTGATCAAAGAATACTGCCCTGTAATTCACTACAAGCTAAAATCACAGCGCTGAACTGTGCATTTTCAAACAAGTGGTTTATAGCTCTAGATTTAAAATGCAAAGTTTCCATTATATTTAATAATTAAAATGCATGCTGTGTTATGGTTACATTTGGTGACTGGATTAGTAGTACCCCAACTGAGTTAAACAATGCCTTTTTCCTATTAGAGTTCATATTACCATACTGTCTATTTGTTTAAGAAAAGGAAGAAAAAAAGCACAGCAAGGAAGAAGGAATAAAAAAGAAATATGAATATCAAACATACTGAAAGACAGTGAGGACCAAGACAGCAAGAAGACCTGGTATCAGCAAAATATACGCTAGCTGAGAGCAGAAAAGCTGAAATATCTGTGCATTTAAAGTATGAAAACTTTTAATAAAAAGAATATTCTCCCTTTGTCAATAAGGGTTCTCATTCAAAGTAAAGGGTATAGAGCTCAGTTTGTTTTCCTAGATGCAGTTGCTACAAATTGAGGGAATACAGACATCACTGTCAAAGAGCAGACCCTTTCAGGCTGTCAACTTCTTAATCAGGGTCTGACTTCATTGGAAAGTGTGAAATTATGTAATTATTTATGCTTTGCAATTTTGATGGCTTAAACAAATCCAGCACTATGAACATCATCTTTTATAATGTAAAATTCCTACTGCAATTTTATTTTAGAGAATATACTTTTTTTTTCCTGTGCTTTCTAGATGGTTTTTTCAAACAAAATTTAAATATTATGTGAAGTATTTCTTTTCTCCCAAAATAGATCCCATAGAGCTTAGAAACATAACTTACAAGGATGAAAAATAATTGAAAAAATGAACTAAAAATGAAATCATGGCCACAGTGACATCAACTGAAGTTTTCTTAGCACGGTCAGTTATATTGCCACCTAAAACTCTAATTGCAAGCCTAAAGATCTTTGAGTACTTACAAAAAATGTATAAATAAAATATTATTTGACCCCATAAAAAGAAATACTCCTTACATTCCTGCACTTCCACACAATATTTTAGTACAAACTTCAGAGATTAACTTTGTTTTCATTTCAAGTATATTTTAATTATCTTGGTACCAGTAGCAGATAAAAAGACAAGCTTGTGTGCCTGAAAGTTTGCCTACTTCTCCCCCTGTAGTAGCTGGCATAATATATTGCCTCTGCCTGTATGTCATCTCCTCAGAAATCCATCCCCTTATACAGTAAATACTTTTTGCACACAAAAAAGGTACTCACTCTCTGAAAAAAAAAAGTTTCTTTAACGTTCACCCTCAAAATACACTTTACTGAAATCAGCAACATCTAAAATCATGATGATGTGAATGACGAAAAAGAGAAAGCATTCCTGCAAGTCAACCACCACCAGCAAAGTTCAGCATGTTTTTTACCTGGAAATGGAATCTCAATAGCCTGAGCTAGCAAAACGCATTGTCAAGTTTTGACTTGTCCTCTCCAAACACCACCTTCCGTACCCAATAACCTTGTACCCAGGAAGGATTCTTGGAGTTTGAGAGAAGGAGCTCCTTATATCTTATCAGATGTCTGCTCCAGAGCAGCTGAAGGTCAACACCAGACCTATGTCAACTTTCTCTTCAGTCTCTTCCTCCCCTTCCCCCCTCAGGTTGCCATCCCTGTCGCAAACTCCTTGGGTGACACAAAGGAAAGGAGACAGGGAACAAAGCCTATATACAATCCTCTGCAGATAACAGAGGCACTCACAAAGAAGTCAAAGCAATACTTGTCAAGAATTTTTGAGCTACCTAAACTTAGAATGGCACTCAAATTCACAAGTCTGCATCTTTGACACTTAAAGTCTAATGAGAAACAACTAAAGAAAAAAAGGGTAGTTTTGGGTAGTTTTTTTCATATAATATATCTGCCAAGTTCCTGGTACCAACAAGTAACAACACTGTGTTATAAAACCTCGGCTCAAGAACCAACCTGTTATTTGTGGTAGGATTTGGACAAAAAAAAAATAAAATCCGATTTTATTTCTTTGGTTCTGTACACAAAAATTATGAAATGGAGAGCTCGTGTCAGGTTGTGATTTTGATCATTTTGACACAAATTGAAAAAATTCTGTTAAACTAAATGGAAATATTCCGATTTATAGTCAGGTAAATAACATCAAATTCTAGTCCCATGTTTTCTTTCCTTCCTGATTAAATTACATTAATGTACACTTAAAACAAAGCAACTACTGATATCCCTGCTGGTTTTTTCAGGAGAATAACTTATCTGTTAAAAAATAGTACCTGGACATAAACATGAAGTCATAAGGGTTCTTTCACCTGTCTGCCATCTATCTGAAGCCTTGCAACAAAGAGGCTTTTAGCAGTATCACAGTACATGGACACCAACATATCATCCTAAATGTAGGGCAGAAGTCAACCTGCTTCTGTAAGGACCTACAGGCCATAGTTTCTTCCCAAAATACTTTTTATTAACCTGATATGTATACAAGACATGAAAAACCACAACACTCTGTATTGTTACACACAATGTACCAGAAAAAGGCTCAACAACTAAATACTGCATCTTCACATTCTTGCTAAAAGGTTTGACATAGTATTCATTGCCATATTATTCCTAATTAGCAGTTTAAGCTTGTTATCAAGAACAGTTCATTTAAGGTAAACAGGAATTATCTTTCCATTGTATAGGTAAGACTTGTAAATAGGACAGCTCATAAATTCTAAGATGAGAGCAACTAGGAAACTATTCATTAAGGCTTGGGTTATAAATTCAAAACATGAAGCATAACATGCTTAAAGAAGAAGGTTTTATTTTTTAAAGCATTCATTAGGCTCTCATCTTCAAGCCTCAGACTTGTAAATAATTTAAAATGAAAATGCGAACAACAGGCAGGCTAAGAAAAGCAAATGCAATTCAAATCAGTCCATTGTTGTACCAATAAAATTCAGAACAATAGAAACTAAGTTGGCAGATTTTGAAGACAACATCCAGAAAACATCTTTATGTACTGTATCTTCAAACTTACATGTTGTGCTAGTACTGGATCCAAACCAAAAAAAATTAGCTCTGACTTGTAACAACCAGGCTTTGCCCAGTAAAGGATACACATGCTGAACTAGTAATTTTTAGTATTCATTGCACTTTATTCTGGAGATGCCAAAGCAAACAAAAAAACAAGCTGCAGTTTATCGATGCTTTTAGATTTATCCATTCTGACTTTTCAGAAGTGTATATCCTATTAACAACTTATATGACACAACTCAAGAACCCCCTTCCCTTTAAAGATAAAGGTAAATCTCGGTTTGCCGCACATGGGGAGCATGAAAAGAAATAGCCTTTACTTCACCGGCATGGAAAATGGAAAGTGAAGAAGACAAAAGTAACAAATCAAACAAAAAAAACCAAAACACAAGGATCATTGCTGTCCTCACTGCGTATTCAGTGTCCCAAATCCGATATCAATACATCCCTGCAGAAAGCGCGTTACACACCAAGGAACCAGGAAAGTGCAAAATTTTGCCTTCACTGAGTTTATGGAGCTTGCTATCCTTTTCTCAAGGACTTGGAACAATCCAACTTAAATATTCAATGTCACTTAAACATTCAACGGAAGACAAGCAACAGGAATTTCTTTTGCCATGTTAAAAGATCACATGGCATTGCAAAATGCAAAAGTACTATATTCCTATGCCATGGTTCTTGTGGAGAAAGATGTACATAGATGCTGGCTATCCCAGGAACGTCAAGACATGCTCCTCAGAAGTCTTCCACTTACTGGCTGCACCCCATGCACCAGGAAATCTGACACTTGTCAGCCACGCAGGATTTCCTGCACGACTGTAGAATATTGAGCAGGAAACCCTGGCACATCCAGTGAGCTCTGGGCATACGGCAGGATGCGACTCAGCTACAGCACACACAGCCAGCACAGGGCTTTCCGGAGGCACCAACCCCCCAAGCAGTACAAGAGCAGCAAGTCTCATGCTTCCACATGTGAAACGAGATGGAAAGGTCACCCCTGCCCATGCTTCTTCCTCGAACACAGAAGTGGGTGATGACAACACACTACACACCACCAGGACAGGTAAAGTAAGTCTCCTCCTGATTACGTGTCCTAAAGCCAACTCTGCATGGACTATCTCACATGTTCATAGCAAATGTTTACAGCAAACATTTAAATAAATCTAAACTCTAACCCACTGAATGGAAACAAGTGAAGGTCACAGGCTCTTCCATAGAGACCCCAAGCTTGAAAACCTGACTTAAGAGAGAACTCACATATATAAAGCCATTCCAGGGCTCTCGAGGCCATCCAAATGGCAACACAGCAATCTGACTTCGATTAAATTAGAATTCTTGTCAGGACCTCCATACTTTTCAAACTTCTTGCTGGAATGTGTCCTACAGAAAAGCTTATATACCAGGTAACCGTATGGATTCCATAAAAAAAACCTCCACATGAAACAATGATATCCATACAAAATGATGACTTAGTATTACTATTCGGATAAGTTTTGTTACCCCTCATAATTCCAGTGGATTTGAACACTTATATGTATTTTTTACATCTTGCTACCTATATTTTTAAGAGGGACTTTTGAATTTCCAAAGATGGGGCTAAGGACAGCAAGACTTTGTAACTACGACGAGACAAAGAAATAACAGCTAGAAAAGCATCTATTTATGCACTTGGAGAAAAACAGTAACCTACAGAGATGTATACATTCCGATCTATACACTGAAATACTGCATACCCTAACTCTGCACACCTCCTCTTGGGCCACTGCATATGCCACACACACGTAACAACTTTTATGGCTAGACTCAGAAAGACAGAGACAATTAAAATTTATGCCTGTACCACTAAGGATCAAAAAAACCTAAGAACATTCACAGCCTCAGAGCCCACTTAAACATAACCCATACTGGTGCAGACAGTAGCTCAGTAGTAGGTCAGACTATTGAAAAAAGTCAGCCTGTTGTAGAACAAGCAAACAAAACAAAACAAAGCAATAAAAATTAGCAGTCAATGACTCTGCTAATGCAGGACTGGAAAGCAGTCATGATCATGCAAACAAGCATTTTACTTTTGGAACACCATTACTGACTGTTTCTAAAAGGCACTTGGGTTATTTCTTTGTAAGAATGTGTGTGAATTGGGTAGCACTTACTGTAATTTTCCTTTTCATACTGAGGAAAAACACATAGCTAGGTTTCTTTCTGCTATAAAGCTGTAGATTCCTGACCTAAGTTTGGGACACAACTTTCTTTCATCTTCATATGTTGAAGAACTGAGATTAAGCAAAATATGAAAACTCCCACATATATTAAACATAAACACCAACAATGGGCTACAGACTTCCGTAACAGACTCTTCACTGGCAGATGGCAGAAACAGGATTAACGGCATTCACAATTGCAGACCAGGAAAGGTGTGCTTCTCCTGTTTTAAACATACAACTTCTTTCTGCAAAGCTAAAAGTCACCTTTGGAATTTCTCCAGGTGAGAAATTAGAAATTACAAGAACGTCTTTACATTTTTTGCTTCTTCTTCAGTGGTTTTATACACACAGGCTAATAAACAATCTGAGTTTACGTGTTAACACAGCCCAAAATGACAAAAAAAAAATTCCAGTTTAGAAGTAGGTATAGACGTATTTAAACTTTTATATACTTTTGTGTAACCATGTAAGAATGTCCACTGCAAAGGCAAACAGACCGAAGATTAAACCACTCTGATGTTATTCGAGAGATTTCGCATGAACTTTGACACCACAGGCCAGGCAAGATTTAAGCAGTTCGCAATGCCAGGTCCCATGCAACCCTACTCCTAATTCATTCTGTTCAAGACATCCATGGTTAACCCTATGCCTGTTAGTACTAATCATTGTACTTTCCTGAGAGAAGTCGGCCTCTTCTCCCAAGCAACCAGCAACAGGACAAGAGAACACAAGTCTTAGGCTGCACCAGGGGGAGTTTAGCCTGCACATGAGGAAGAGTTTCTTCACACAAAGGGTGATTAGACATTGGAATGGGCTGCCCAGGGAGGTGGTGGAGTCACTGTCCCTGGAGGTGTTGAAGAAAAGACTGGATGTAGCACTTACTGCCATGGTCTAATTGAAATGGTGGTGTTGGGTCATAGATTGGACTTATCTCAAAGGTCTATTCCAACCTAGTTGATTATGTGATCACCGGTGAGGCACAGTGCTCATTTCCTTCGTGCCTTTGTGTCCACCAAGAAGCGCTGTCCTTAGTTCTGCTCCTTCCACTCATGTTGCACGGGAGGAGCAGTGCCTCCATGCCTTGGCTGCTGCTGGCCAGGCACTGTGTGATGCAGCTGCACCTCAGGCAGCAGTGGCAGCACTGGGTGGCTGCGCTACCCCGAGGTGGCAAGGCCACCACAAAACAAAACCTTTCTGGGGTAGAAGAGTAACCACGAATGCTCTGCTGGGCAGCTGCTGACAATCTGTCAAAGTGAAAGCACCATTTCCATTTGACTCCTTACCAAACACACAGCACTGCAGGGAGACCACTCACCACGTCTGGTTTTGTGAACAGCTGAAGGAACCATAGCCACTACATCTGTTCAATCACATCATCTTGTGTTTCTCCCCAAGCTTTCAAAAGAGTAAGTTATACTCCAGATTTCAATCTAAAAAGTCAACTTTTTAGTATCTTTAACATGCACCATCACCATAATACCAAGGCATTAATTTCAATGAATGACTAGACCAGGTGTATCTTAAACCAACGTTTTTATTTGACTGATGGGGTCATCCATCCAATGAGGCCTTCCTGTTTTACCAAGAAAGAGAACATTTAAATTCTAAACCACATTAGGAAATTCAAATGTAGGAACCACCCAACAATTCCAGTTCAACCACATTTCAGACTGCCAGTCTGTCCGTAAATTTCAGCTCACTCACAAAATCGCAAGACCGTACACATTCAAAAAATTAAAAAAAAAAATAACCAGGAAAAGCAAAGTCACCTCATTCTTAATGCTGTGCACACTAACAAGAAAATGCTGTTCTTCACTAGAAAAGGTTGGGTTTAATGGAGTACTGTGACTGACATCTGCTTCACACACATTCTATCTCCAAGTAATGTTTTTCTATAAAAAGAGACAAAACAGCTTAAATTTTAAAACCCTTTCTAACAAAGAAAACTCTCATGCAAATAAATTAGAAATCTTTGATGCTCTTACCATACAATAGTTCCTACAGAAAAATTATAGTAAAGGATTTAACTCAGGTTGTTTGAATTATATCTCCCAAAATGCTAATAAAACTGACATGTTTGAACATACTGAAAAAGTCACAGTCCATCATCGCGCTGTCACATCAGTGCATTTGACTTTTTTTTAAATGTATGGATTATACAATTACTGCCAGGCTCCATATTTTATATATAAAAGCTACAATCTGATTATATGTCCATGCTGAAATAATTTATGAAATAAGGATGGAATGACTGCAATGTTACTTCTATGATGAATGTAACTTGCTGTGAATAGTGTAGGAGATTGCAAGAGAGACCAAACTGAAGCCTGTAATTGTCTTCATCTTTCATGAAGAGGTGTGACCTGGGAAAAATATAGATCCTACCATCTAAAGCTCCAGCCTCATACAAACATCTTGATTACTCATCTTCTGATGCAGGAATGGAAAATTTATAGTCTCCACACGCCACACCTTTGGGTTATTAAGATGAGAATCACAGGGAATTACATCCAGTGTTTAACTTGTATGTTAGTCTGTTACGGTTTTGCACCATCAGAAAATCCACCACTGCCACCATTACCTTTGCACTTTTGGATTTCCATTATTTACTCCTCCCTAGTTGTTACCATCATGCTTAGTATGATACGGATGAGCACAAGCACATGACAAATCCAAGGTCTTGCAAGTCTGCATCAGTACAACCACACAAAGAAACAAAGAGGGCACAGGAAAACAGAAACAAAACTTTTAACTATGTAAATTCTAAGATCACTGCTAGCTACAGCATTCAGATCACAAATGCTTTTTCCTCTCCTTTCTCCAAATAACACTACATTTAATATTCACATTG
Organism: Eulacestoma nigropectus; assembly: GCA_013397775.1. Taxonomy (NCBI): domain Eukaryota; kingdom Metazoa; phylum Chordata; class Aves; order Passeriformes; genus Eulacestoma; species Eulacestoma nigropectus. The sequence continues at coordinate 936,877 of VZTE01002697.1, forward strand.
TGGTTCACAGGCCACACTAGTTATTTGAAGGAGCAACAGGAAACATGTCGTAACAAGTCAAATTAAACACGACAGAATCACAGACTCATAGAAAGGCTTGGGTTGGAAGGGACCTTAAAGACCATCTAATTTGAACACCCCTGCCGTGGGTAGGGACACCTTCCATAAGACCCGGTTGCTCAGAGACCCATCCAACCTGGCCTTGGAACAGCTGCAGGGATAAGGCATCCACAAACTCTCTAGGCAACCTGCGCCAGTGCCTCACCATCCTCACACTGAAACTTTTTTCTATATAAAGGATATACAGATGATGAACTAGCCCTCAAAGGCCACCTAAAGCAGTAGCTTTGGTTTAACAATCCTTCCTACTCAGGATACACACACTCCCAGAAACGTATTAACATTGCTATGCTATTTATGGGAATTTGCTTTCCCTGCCACATCTGACAGGTTCCCTAGAGTCTACTCTGACTCCCTAGATCAGACAAAACCATGTTGAAAATCACAAGACTGTGAGAGCACAGGAGGTGCTCATAACTCAAGACCCTGAACTTGACAGAAGGGCAGAAACCAAGCGAAAGGTCTGAAGCACAAGTCCTATGAGGACTGGCTGAGGGAGCTGGGATTGTTTAGCCTGGAGAACAGGAGGCTCAAGAGAGACCTTATCACTCTTTACAACCACCTGAAAGGAGGGTGCGGCTAGGTGGGGATCGGCCTCTTCTCCCAGGCAACCAGCGACAGGATGAGAGCAGAAAAGCCTTAAACTGCACCAGGGGAAGTTTAGGCAGGACATGAGAAAGAATTTTTTCACTGAAAGTGTGATTCGACTTTGGAATGGACTGCCTGGGGAGGTGATGGGAGTTGCTGTCCCTGGAGGTGTTTAAGGAAAAGACTGGGTGTGGCACGCAGTGCTATAATCTGTTGACAAGACGGTGTTCGGTATACAAGAGGTCTTTTCCAACCTAATTCTGTAATTCTGTCACTGCTCTGCTCGGTGACTGAAGCAGAATAAAGGGAAGCAACTACAACCTTTCCTTTATTCCTTGTAAGAGCCACGTACAGAGCTCCTGCAGTCACGTGCGTCGTCCCTCACCGCCAACTGCCGCACTTCTCAAAGCTCATCCCCGCTTATTCTACAGCAACCTTCGGGAAAGGAGGGGGAAGCAAGAAAAGAGGGGCTCGGGCGGCTGAAACCACTCCGGGCAGCGCCGAACCCCACAGGCCGAAACGCCCCATCGCCCTCCCCGGACCGGCCTCACCC